>CM075821.1:16401863-16454774 GCA_037975025.1 Excoecaria agallocha | reverse complement strand
GTGTTAGTTTTTTGAAGCTAACTTGTGCTACAAATAATGGCAATTAAGAAATTCTTGAAAATTTTGGCAACATTCTGGCTTAAATTGATGCTGGCCAACCTGTATTGAAATGCACGTCAAGTTCCATAAAATAATTTACAACAACCTAAGCCTATTAATAAGCAATCTAGCAATCATGCATGTCAAATGAGGCAATTTAAAATTTATAAAATTTTGATAGCATTCTGGCTAGGAATGTGCATTCGTCCTGTGCAAAAAACATATAATAGCAACAACATAGGCCATCAGTGTTCGCCAATCATTTCTGTTAAGAAAATTTACTAATTTTCCTTTAATTAGCAACTTAAATGTACACAAGTATCTCAAATTAAAGAAGGTAATGTAGTTGAGTTCTATGGTTCCATTAACTAGATTAAAGCTTAATTCGTTAACTTACACCAAGGAACATTAAATAACATACATTCAATTATAGGAAAGTGGTCCCCGAAATTAAACTAGAATGTAAAGGCAAAGAATCAATAAATAAGATCATTTAGACATTCTCATTGTATTTACAGTTGGCAACTAAACAGGATCATCATACATTCTTATTGTTCTCAATTGCACGTAGAATTTGCAAACAAAATTCACAATAGGCTAGGTAAAGGAAAAAAATAAAGTAAATGAGTAATAATAATAATAATAATAATAATAATAATAATAATAATAATAATTATAATAATAATAATAAACCACTATCACCAACTAACCTATGTACAAGGACAAAATATAAAGAGAAGAGGAATTAAAAATTGACCTCGTTTGCCACAAAGGAATGGTTATGCAAAAAAAAAATTAAAGAAACTCAAAAGAAATAGTCCCTTGGTGTGGCTCGTGAAATGAGGCATAAATGTTGGAGAAAGAGAGGAAAAAATGAGAGAAAAACTCTTAGAATTGTTGTTAATAGTGGTTATATGGGAGAGAAGAAGAAGAAGAAGAAGAAGAAAAAGGCCATTTTTTTTCAAATTTTTGAGTAATCCATGGGCAGGGTGTCTGTTACGGCTACCACTTATGTCCCATCTTTTAGCACTTTTTCTATTTTTTATTTTTATTTTCTTTTTCCTTCATCCTTTTTCCTCATTTTCTATTTATTCTTTTTACATTGCATTATTTATACATACATACATACATACAGACATATATTTATTTATTTATTTATTTTATTTACATTTTTATGTATATATAGTTTTTAAATACTTCTTGAATTTTTAAATTCTCTAAATTTAAAATCTTTTGAAAGATTCCATATTAACTGTGGGTTCCTTGAGCCTCCTGCAAAATGAAAATAAGAAGAATGCAAAAATATATGTGTAATGCATGGGAGATGTAGATAAAGATTCACTAGGGTAGTCTAGGGGTGACAGATGGGTAGGCCATGGCTAATTCCTCGAGGGATGATTGTCTATCACATCTTTTTTATAACTAGTTTGATTTTTTCTTGGTCTTTGTGCCTTTTAACCATCTTCCTTCAAGAGATCTCTTCTTTAAGTACTCTCATTTCTTCTCTTTCCTTTTGGCTTTCAATATTTTTTAGTTGTAGTTTCTTCCATTTATTTTTTTCTTTATTTATTTACACATATAGACCACTTGAATATTTCTGCCATGTTGACCCTGACTATGACAAAGCTACACAAATTGCTAGATGACTCAAAAACCTAAGAAAATCAATTTTGACTTCATACTCCAAATTTTGAGGAGAGTAAAGCTAGATAGGACTTTGATTTTATCAGCCATATGATATTGGGACCTGAGGTTCCATGTTTTTAGGTTTACACATCAAGAATTGTGCCCCCTACCTGAAGTATTTACTAAGATTTTTTGTTCGAGAATTGCACTTGACACTTAACCTTGTCTTCCCTCTATTGTTTTTGACTATCCCAAAGAGGTGACTCGGGCTTTATGTATTCTCCCTTCTGAGGCTAAAAGCTTAGTACCTTAAGGGAGTACCTTTTCATTAGAGAGGCTGACTAACGTCTTGAATGATTTTAATGATATGCCTACATTTTAAACTGGCATGATTTTGCTGTGTTGTCTTGCTCAATGCTTGTTGGCTTGCTTAAATGACCTGACTAGAGATTATGGATTGTTTAGCATTATGGATAGTGTAAGTAGAGGGCGGACCCCATTTCCCTTGGTCTTGGCAGAGATGATTCTTAGCCTAAATGCCATTTGTGATGATCCTGCTGCTCATCTTATTGGAAACCCCTTATTGCTCTAGGTATATCATTGCTTCAAAAGTAGTGCGCCTTTTGTAGGATTTCACACTAGCTTTTCTTGTTGGAAAATGTGTCCTTTCGAATTTTCAAGTATTTTTTTACCTTATTTTTGCCTGAGATGAACCCAACTCATCCCAATTGCTTTTTTCTTTTCCCTTTTTTTTTCTCCATCTTTTTTTAGGTGTGGCTACATGAGAAGTTGAAGCTACTGTCGAAGCTGTTAGTGTAAGCCCTAGCCCCAATGCATTGTAATAAAGCACTTTGAATTAATAAAATGAGGCATTTATTTTATCCTTTGTATTCCTGTGCATATCAATTGATAAAACTATCCAAGAGTGTTGTTTCGGTTTAAGTTATCATGTGTGAGGCACATGGTTGTAAGACCTTGAAACAAATGAGACATCATTCTAAATATCCCTAGTCAGTCATTGTTATGGGAATAACAATGAATTAAGACTAGTATGCTCTCTCTGATATTATGAGTTCTGTCTTACGGATCATTAGGACAAGAGTGTCAATCAGAGATCATAGATACATGTTAAAGAACATGGTATCTGGATACGATCCGCTCATGAGAACACTACATGGTACAAGTCACAAGTGTTTCTCATATGCAAGTTTTGTATCGGAGTTCTTAGACCTGAAATCTCTATGAAACTCTTTATGAATTACTGTGTACTTTGACATACACCTAACGTGCTCGTAACAGAGTGACAAGTACGGGTATGATTGGGTATGCATTAATTCATGTTAGAGAGCATGAGAGAAGTGAAGGGATTACCCCTCTCAATAAGAGAGAAAATATCATCAGCCACTTGATCAGCGAACTGAGAAGTGTATGGCCATACCGAGATGAAATAATGAGTAATCATTATTTATCTGAGAGTTCAGTGTCACTGGAATATCAAGAAAGGAATTAATATATATAAGGATGACTAGTTCCATGCCTTATATTAATTCTGATATTTATGGGTAAGGGACTATACAAAATTGCATTAGGTCACTAAATGCCATATGCATTTTCATTTAATTTGGAATGCTATAATATCTTGCTAGAGAATATATATAGCCTTTGAATTAATTTATTAATTCATTGCCAACATTAAATGGACCTATAGGATCGCACACAAAGCATTGGGCTTAAAATACTTAAATTAAGTATTGGTCATTAATTTGGGCTTTTAATTAAAGTCAAATTAATGTATGTAATGAGTTATAAAATTGCTATTGGGCTTTGGTCCATGAGAGAGAGAAATTCTACCCACAAGGTTTAATTTCAATTAATTAATTATGTTACATTAATTAAGTTAATTGAGTATTAAAGCCTAAAGGAATTTAAATTAAATTAAATCACTTATATAATTGATGAAGTGGCCGAAATTCCAAGAAGGAAATCAAGGAATTTCGGTACATGTTTATTATTTATATTAAGTGTTTTCATTTAATTAAATGTCTTATGTTTTATTTCAAATTTGAATTTAAATTCAAAGGAGTTTAATTCAAAATATATTACTTATCTTTAGGAAGTGAAAGAGTTTGAATTAATTATCTTAGGATAGTTGAATTCAGATCAAAGACTTGCCAAAAAATAAGCATATATATTAAAAGAAATAAAACCCTAGAAGTAATAGAAGTTGGCGTGAAAGAAAACCCTAGCCACCTTGCTTTTGGCATGAAATCATTCTCTCCCTCAAAAAATTCTCTCTTGGTCGAAATACACAAGGAGAAGGATTCTTCCTTGCTTTCTTGTGTTCTTAGGCATTAATAGCACCTAAAAGAAGTACAAGATCAAGTCTTGTAGCTTCAAAAAATTGCCATTACACAATACTTAAAAGAGAGCTAGCAATCTCTATTTTAAGCCATCTTTGCAAGTGTGTGTGTGAGAATAGAGGGAGTGGCGTTAAAGGCTGTTCCTTGGCATTGGTGATCGAGACCTAAGGCGAATAAAGTCACCTTAGTTGCTGGGCATCATCAAATTCAATTTTCAAAAGGCATCATAAGTTGTAAGTTATACAACCCTAAAATTGCATGTTTCGATTCTTGCTTTGGATTTGTATGGTATGTATGATGAAAAATTTTTGTTTTTCCGCTGCGTTATCATCACATTCATACCATGTCATATTCCATCAGAAGCCTCCTCGTCGGGCTAGAGCCATGAGCACTTATCCACTAAGGAATTATAACCTTAGGCATAGACAATATAATTTTCATTCGACCTATGAAGGAGTTATTTGGTTAGCTCATCTAGGAGATGGTGACATTAGTTTTAGGTGCCTTTAGCTATCCATACCTTCTTTGGTTCGAGATGGACCTTCTAGGGTTCGAGATGGACCTTTCGGATGCATCCTTTTATGTGGATTACATTGGGCCACCTTTTACATTACTACTTGCTATACTTGCTAGTATAGGGACTATCGAGACATTATCAAGTGCCTGTTGGCTTTTGTGGTGGTCCACTCTTTACTCTTTTTCTGACAAGCTACTATCAATGGATTTGGGCCCGAATCCCTATGAAGACTGTCATACTTGAGGTCAGTGGCAGTGACTTCACCACTTTCATCATATACAAGCAATGGGTCATGAGCCCAATGATCTATAATAGGATGTATCAGCTTGGGCACCTAGAGGGAGAGAGTAGTGTGATACAAATAAACTAAATTAGATGCTATTATGTATTATGTTTTTGTTTTCATTAGAAAATTTATAGTTTGAACATATGAAAAAGAAGAGGACTACTTTTGAATACGTTAATAATATTTTGGATACAAATGTGGTTTTTCTTTCTGATTTCATCATATATGATCATTATTCAACATTATCTCAATGAAACATATTACTTAACCTCGAAATGTAATCTTAAAAGCATTAAGACTCTTATTCAACATTTTCTTGATTGATTATTTTCTTTCAGCCCCTAATTTTTGCTCAGGATGCCTTTTTTCGATTTTCACCTTGATGGGGTGCCTAATTTTAGCAAGGCCATCATTTTTTTGGTTTTTAACTCGTAGGCCTTTTGTTTTCCTTTTTCTTTTCTCTTTTGAGTCTTAACCATAAAACTTTTTCAATTTGTGAATATTTACCGACTCTTTGAACTCATTTTCATTATTGTTAGTTAGAATAGTAGCTCATTTGGACTATAACTTTTTCAACACAAAAAGGTGCTTTCCAAGTAGGCCTTAACTTGCCTTAAATGCCTGGACTTCCAGATCTCATCTATTTGAACACTAAATCTCCCTCCTTTAATGGATGCTTCCTAAACTTTTTCCCAAATGAGCGAGCTAATCTTCTTTGGTAAATCTAGTTATGGTAGTAAGCTCATATCTTATCCCCATCTAGTAGGTTAAGCTGTAACAACCTCTATCTAACCCATTCTTCCTTTGGTAACTCGGCTTCTAAAACTACTCTTAAAGACTGATGCTCGATCTCTACTGGCAGTACATCTTCTGTCTCATACACTAGAGAGAATGGGGTAGGCCCTGTTTAAGTTTTAGCTGTAGTTTTATAACCTTATTATCCAAAAGGTAGCTTATCAACCTAATCTTTGTAGGTCTAAACCATCTTAGCTAAAATCCTTTTAACATTCTTGTTGGTTGCTTTAACTGGCCTGTTTGCCTGTGGTTGATAGGGAGAATATCGATGATGCTAGACCCTATATTTTCTGAGCATCTACTTGGTTTCCCTAAAAAACTACAATCCATTGTCCAACACTATGTGGTGAGGTAGACCATACCTATATATTAGATTATGTTCAATAAACTTAGCTATGTCCCTGGCATCCATCTTCTTGAAGGATTTAGGCTCTACCCATTTTATGAAGTATCCTGTGGTAACTATAATGAATCTGTACCCATTTGAGGTTGGCGAATGGATTATACCCATAATGTCTATACCTCACACAGTGAATGGCCAAGGTGATGTAAGGTTACACAAATTAGAGACTAGCAAGTGTCTTAAGTATGCATACTATTGGCATAAATGACACTCTTTGATGTACTTGAAACAATTAGTATCCATTGTAAGCCAAAAGAATCCCTGGCACATGATCTTCTTCGCTAAGGATAACCCATACTCCTGCATGCACCTCTTTTGCGACCTCTTTGGTCGCTTTCTCATTTAAACACCTCAACTGGATACCATAAGGTTGTCTTTTATGAAGCACTCTGCCTATGGTAATAAATTGAGTTGACAGCTTGCAGATCATTTTTTGGTCCTTTTCAGTGGCCTTCTCTGGAAATATCGACCTTTCTAAGTAATTTAAATTTCATAGTACCAGGGTTTCTCATCATCCACCTCAATATCCATTACTTGTTCAACTTTGAAGTACAACTTATTAACAGTAGAGATCAACACCGATTTTATACTTACTCCCTTTGGGTTATCCCATAATGATACCAAAGTGGTTAAGGTAGCTGCCAATTGATTCTCCTATCTAGGCATGTACCTAAAAGTACATATCTCGAATTGATTACTTAAAGCTTTTAGACACTTGATGTAAGAAAATAACCATTCTTTCTTTACTGACCATTCACCTCACTTAATAAGCTACTAAAGAGGAATCTCTGAATACTTCTATAGATTTTTCCCTTATGGATAACAGGGTTTCTAATCCAAAGATATAAGATTTATACTCTGCCTCATTGTTTGTAGCTTTGTTCCTTAGTTTCTTAGCTAAAGGCAACTTCTCTCCCTTTAGGGTCACTAGAATTACTCACACTTTCACTCTTTTGTTGTGCATGGCTCCATCAAAGTACATTCCATCCCTGAACTATTATAGCCATGATATCCTCATTAAAAAATTTATAGGTCATCTCTTCCCCTTCTAGTGGCTAATCACCTAGGAATTCTACTATAGCTCTACCTTTAATGGTTTTCCTAGTGATGTATTCAATGTCGAACTCCTATAGAAGGATTAACCACCTGCCCATTTTTTTAGGAGTGAATGTACTTCCTATAAATACCAAAGAGGATTCTATTTAGGCATAGCTTATACCCTGTAGGAATGAAAGTAAAGCCTTAATTTTTTTAAAGTCCAAATGACTGCTAGACAAATCTTCTCAACTTTTATGTACTTAGCCTCATATGTGAGAAAATTATTGTTGAGGTAGTAGACCGCATACTCAATCCCAAAGTCATCTTTTTGAGCCATCATAGCCCCAACTGAACTATCTTCTATGGCCAAATACAAGATCAAAGGCTTACCTACCTGTGGTGGTCTTAGCAATGGTGGGTGCGAAAGGTATTCCTTGATGGTGTCAAATGCCTTTTGACAATCTTTTTCTAAACCACTGGCTGGTCCTTTCTAAGTAGCTTGAAGATCGGCTTACAAATTAAAGTCAACTTAGCTATGAATCTGCTTATGTATTGGATCCTACCTAGAAATACTCTAACCTTCTTCTCCTTTTAAGGTATGTGTATTTCCTTGATGGCTTTCACCTTGTCAGGATCTATCTTTATTCCTTGTTGGCTCACTATGTGTCCTAAAAGCTTACCCGGGGTAACTTCGAATATGCATTTCTTCGGGTTAAGGCAAAGATTGTACTTGTCAATCCTTTTAAAGCATTTTTCTAATACCATAAAGTGGCCTTCTCGGGTAGTTGACTTAATCATCATATCATCCACCTACACTTTTACCTTTTTATGGATCATCTAATATCCTAGTTTCCATCCTTTGATAGGTAGCACTTCCATTTTTAAGTCTAAAAGGCATGAATTGGTAGGCTTTGGTACCCTATTCGATGATAAAGGCCATTTTGATCCTATCCACAATCTTGTTCAGAAACTGATTGTACTTGGCATACCTATCCATAAAGTTATACATGGCACAGGTAGCTACACTATCTACCAAGACATTTATGTAAGACAAGGGGAAATCATCCTTAGGGTAAGATTTGTTCATATCTCTATGGCCCATATAGACTCTAACTCTTCCATCCTTCTTTGTTACAGGGATTACATTCACCAACTATGTTGGGTATTGAACCTCTACTAGGGACTTGGCCTCTATTTGTTTCCTGACTTTATCTTTGACCTTTTTAGCCCAATTCGGCCTAAGTCTCCTAAGCTTCTATTTGATTGGCTTGTACCCTAGATAGGTTGGGATGGCATGATCAACTATCTCTCAAGCAAAGACTCTTTCATATTTTTTCAATATTCTCTCAAAAGTTTCTCTCTCTTCAGGAGTTATATTTGATGCTGATAAGATTTCTTCAGGATTTTCTTTTGTTTTGAGATTAAATGAACATGTATTTGTTGAGTTAATGTCAAATATAAATGATTCATGATCATGATTATGCATATTGAAATTAGGAGAAACATCACACAAGTAAGCAAAATTGTTCATCTTATTAATATAATCAAAAGATAAATCATTATTCTTATTGAAAAGTTTTGGAACATAAACAATACCAATGAAAGTATCATCATCTTTAGCCTCAGCAGCAGTAGATGCCTCTCCAGCTTCTAGGTTTGGCTTAGGTGGATCTTCAGCTTCGACTTTTGCTTTGCTTTTCTTCTGAACAATAAGCAATTTCTCTATATGATCTCTTCAGGCACTTCTTTATCCCATGCTGAGTGATGTAGAATAATCTTTTCATCCCAGAAACATTTAATTAGCTTAATGATCCCTTGCTCCCAATCAAAGACATCATTAAAAATCTCAAACTCAAGCATTATCTTGTCTCCCACCAACTGAGGCTCATTCTCTCCACAATAAAGGCATACCCCTGAATTTGGAATAAAGCTCTTAGAAATGTGAGGGATCTCCTCTACTGCTTCCTTTCCTTTACTCTTCAAACCAAAACCAGTGTAGCCTAACCTATTTCTATCTTTCTGTTCTTTAGTGGTGATAACATTCTAAGGCGCTTGAGAATTTTTCCCAAACTAGCTCCAGGTAACAAATGAATCTTTTTTAGCATGTTGATTACTTGTGGACTATAAGCAAAACCACCTTAACTCTTTTCATCACTGATTATAGACATATGGAACCCACTAAAAAGTTCCTTAGTTATTTCCAGTACAGATACCTAATTCTTTCTTGCATCTTTAATGGTGACCACTAGCAATTATATGGTATCTTGATCATTTGATGCAGCATAGAGACCACTCCCCCTAACTTGTGGAACCATGGCCTTTCAAGTAGTACAAAAAAGTTGGCGAGAATAGGTAATACCGCAAACTCAGCTTCAGTCTTAATTGGCCCTGTTTTCATTATAGCCTTAAAGGTCCTGATAGCTTGTCTCTTCGAATTATCATAAGCAAAAATGGTCAAATCTGACTTGTTCAACATGCTTTCGTTCAGTCCAAAAGTAGGAATTGCAACCAGAGGACATACATTGATTGAGAATCCATCATCTACCATTACACATGTTGTGTGTTTACTATTCACCTGAGCCTTGATGTAGAGAGGATGACTGTGTTTTGTACCTTTAATAGTCAAATTAGCATTTGAATACATAATATTTCCTCTCGTTCCTCCATTGACTAAATCCAACAATTTAAAAGGTAAAATGGTAGTGGCAACAGTAGACCCATGCAAGGCTTTTACCAACTTTTACCTATGCAATGGAGACTGTATCAATAAATGCCAAATAGAAATCTAGGCTCGTGCCTTCGTTACCTGCTTTATGATCTGATTCTCCTCAATTTCTTCCTCTATGGGCACTACAATAGGAGTTATAACGAGAAGCTAAAATCCTTAGCAAAAAATGATGTTAAAGATAGTGGAGTTAAAGTATCATCTACAAAACCCAGAAGTTGAATTTTTGTTTATGCATTTTTGTCAACTACCTTGCATAACAAACACAACTTAAGCATTAATGATATTCCAAACAATAGTTGTCAAATGGCTAAATTAAGATATTATACATAAAATTACCAAGTATATATCTTTATACTTATATCGTACACACATCCACTACATAATTCATCAAAATTGTCAACTGAAGCTTACTTTTTTTTTACTACAATATCTAGCCACTTTAGGAATTCCACTAAGCCAATAATCATGCTCTATTCACTCATAATGCATTATTTTAGGGAGGATGGGAAATTCAAACAAAAAATTCTAATTAAATTTATAATTCATCTTTTTGAACGCTCAATCATGCATTTTTGTAAAGGGAATGGGGAGTCTCAAACCATATACATTCTCTTGAATCTAATTAATACATTTAATTCGAACCAATATAATATATTATATTTGTGTAGTCATCCATTAATGCATGAAATAAATAATTATAATTCATCATTATAAGAACAAAATATCTATTTCCACAAAAATCATAACAACACTTGTAATCAAATTTATATGGATTATTGATTTATTTTGTTGCTTCCTTTTCTTGCATTTTGTTTAGCATTGTTGTTTAGTTATTAGTAATTAGTTATTTTTTTAATAGGCTCTCAACTTCATTATGTACCCTTTTTTTATTAAATTGTTCAATGCTTTAGTCAATTATTGATGAATTTTGGTGACAGTTCCCATTTTCTTAAATTCAGTTGCCTTATTATACTTCAAATATTCATTTTGTACACACACACACTATACATATATAAGTTCCCATGCCATTATTGTTGGATCATCTTTGTAATGAAGTCCAGTAAAGCTTTTAAATCTGTTAAGAACGATATGCAAAACAACATAAAATCATTTTAAAATCACAAGTAAAAATAAGAACTTCTATATGTTTGTATATATGTAATGATTCACTAGTAAAACAGGTCTTGGAAACTCTATGTAAATAATCAAGTCAAATGTCACAAAAGTGCAAAAGTATCTACAAATTTTTTATTCTTAAGCTTTCTTTTGTTTTTTTATTATTTTCAAAAAGTCACTAACAAAATAAAATATAGAGCAACTTGCAAACTCAATAGTAGTTTGTGCTTGTTGTTCCTGGAGTAGAAATTTAAAGAAATCCATAGCAATTGCTTTCACAAGATTTATTAAGCAATAAAAATTGCAAAGCAAGAACACATTTTGAATCTAAAATGGATGAAATTAAATTGGATTTGATGTCTTTTGTAAAGATGTTTCTTTCTACTATTTCATTAATTTTCTTATGTTGTTCTTCGTGCAAATTTTTTTTAGGTTATTATTTTTTCCCTAATTATTGATCTGACAAACTTGATCTAATATTATTTTTTTCCATTATTTGTGTATATTTTTTTGAGTTATATTTATAGCAAGATTTATGGAAATCATACAAATTTTAATTAAATTATACAAAGCACACAAAACAATGAAAACAATTTGCAACAATTCTAGTTAGAGTCAAATTTTATGAAGGACATGGGACAATAAAAACAATTAAGTCTTACAGGTTCACATACCAGTTGGAGTCAAATTTTCAACAATTTTGACTCATTTCTATCAATTCTAACATCTCGCCAGTCGCCCATAGCCAGTCACTGAAATTTCACCAGAGGAATGCTGCCACTGTTAGGACAAAGCTTGGACCATTAGAAATCTATTAGAGGTGGTCACGTGATCCACCTCTTTATAGGTTGGCCATGATCTGCACCAAAAAGACTTGTCATTCTCTACTCCGATCTCCTCATCAATGGCGAGTGAGGAAAATCCAAAAGTATCAGAAGAATTATGCTACCACCAAGGATTTAATAGCGATGCTCGCTTTACCATCTGAAGTCAACCGGTGAATGAAGTTTTTGGTTTTAAAGGGAGAAAATTAGATTTTGGCCAAACGAAGAAGATGGCAGTGCTTACGGTTTATCTGTGAAGGAGCAGTAGCTGAAGGGACTAAAGCACACAAGACAGCGGTGGAGGAGGCTGGATTCTTGAACCGACAATCACTCTTCCTTTCCCTCTCATTCTCTTTCTTTCTTCCTCCTCCCCCCAGATCTGCTCCCTCTCTCTTCTATTCTTTGCCCTTTTTTTAATCATTTTTTTCTCATTCCAATAAATTTCCACTAAAAACAACTTCATCAAAAGTGGGGTGTGGATACACACACACAAACACACACACACACACACACACACACACACACACACACACACACACACACACACACACATATATATATATATATATATATATATATATATATATATATATTACCAAGTCAACTCAATGTTGTATATATATATATAGATTTACACTTTAAATTCAGAAACTGTATTTACACTTCTTCCCTTTCGTTTTGCACACACGAGTTCTGCACTTTAATTTCAAGATAAAATTAAACTGTGAAAAAAGGAAGGATAAATGAATAATTTAATTTTTTCACCATAATTATAAATTCTAATTATTTTCCTCAATTATTTAATGTTTAATTCTTTCTAACACCAAATAAAGATTTATTACTTTCAACATTTTTTACCTTTCTAACATAAGAATATAAATATTTTAATCCGATAAATTCTCTTTTTAACTCAATATGTAATTTAATCATGTTTCTTATATACAATGTTTATGTTTTTATCTAACTTAATAATCTTGAATAAATTCAAATCCTTAATCCAATTGCAAATATAAATTTTAATCAATTAATTTAAATTTTTAATTTCTAACGTGTCAACTATGACTTTTAGTCAGCTCTCAGCCAATCGGGATACTATTAATCTCTATATATTCTGTTAATAGTCCTAAAGGTATTATTTACATAACTGAACTTTTAAGGGTGTTACATAATAAATCTATTGTTATTTTAAATAGAAAAAATCATTATTGATAATCGTGAATTAACATTATGTTTTTAGTATAGTTTTAGTGTGTTATTTTAATTTGTTTAATTTTTCAATTTGTATATTTGTGGACATAATTGAGTTTCTTGGTTTTTTTAGGTACTAAATTGAAGAAATAGAAAAGTTTTGTGGCTAAATGAGGAAATCTAGAGTTTTGTGTTTTGAAGATATGAAAATCATCGTAAAGTCCAGAGGAGGCTACCTTGGTGGAGGGATAATTTCCCTCTACCAAGGGAAGGTTACATAGACCAAAAGTCGCTAGTTTGATCATCCCCTCGGTGGAGGGATTTTTACCTCTACCGAGGCACATTCTTCCGGTTATGACTAATTTTTTATTTTCTTCTAGTTTTGGAAGTTTAATTGCATCAAAATTTCTTCCAGTTTGGG
Source organism: Excoecaria agallocha (assembly GCA_037975025.1). Lineage (NCBI taxonomy): Eukaryota > Viridiplantae > Streptophyta > Magnoliopsida > Malpighiales > Euphorbiaceae > Excoecaria > Excoecaria agallocha. Next base: position 16,441,433 of record CM075821.1, on the reverse strand, counting down.
AATTTTCAAGCATCAGAAGGCACCACTATTTAAAGGTTAAAGAAGAGAGAGAAAGGCTTCTTCTTTTTAGTTAGTCTTTAGTTTTAAATTTAACATAAGTTTTAACCTAGTTTTGAAAAAAAAACACAAGATATAGGGTTGAAGATAGAAGCTTGGTGTTCTAAGAAGAGATCAACATAAGCTTTTTAGCTTTATGGTTTTGCATCTTTATTTCTACTTTTCTTTGATTTTTAAGATAATGAGTGAGTAGTTTTCTTAACTTTTGCTAAAGGAGCTTAAAACCTCATTCCTCTATTTGTAATGACTATAATTTGAGTTTTAACGCAATGCAAGTGTATTATTTCTTAATTCTTAAGCAAATTATTATCTTAAGTTATGACTTAGTTGATTGTTAATGTATTGAATAAATGGTTAATGATCACTTTCAAGTATGACTTGTAATATGCATGTTCTTAGTTAATTCACTGGTATTGATTCTTGATTATGTTCTGAAAATTGAGGTAATTTTGTATCAGTAAAAAGTGTAATTAAAACTAAGAAAGTAGAATTAAGAATAGATTGAAGTTAGATCTCTTGACAAAGGGTTTAATGAATGTGTAAGAGTTAATAAACTATATTCTTATGCTGAGTATTAGATTGTTCCTAATAACAAGGTTTAATGTTTTCAATGATATTCTGAATAAGATATCTGAATCTATACTAGTTTCTCATAAACACTTATGTTATCTTTAATTAGATCATTATAATAGAGGTTGAGGTGTATAGTCCCTTAGCAGAGGTGCTTGTTATTATTAAATTTTACCACCTTTTTATAGTTTGTTGTGTTTAAGTTAAGTTTAGTTGCTTAAGTTTATAATTTATTGTTTTGGTTTATTATCTTAGTTGTTTAAGTTTCTATTTTTGGTTTAATTAGTACAACATCATTCTAAAACTTAGGAATTCTTTGCACATAATATTTATTTTAAAATATGATATACATAACTTTTACACATTTCCTTTGGGTTTGATATTTAGGATCTTAATTATATTTTCCTATATTACTAGTCGATCTAGTCCACTTGCTAGACAACAATTAAGTTTTTGGCGCCGTTGCTAAGGAAATTGGCATTTATTTTTGTGTTTTAGATTTTTAAAGTGGAATTTGTGTGTTTTTCTTCTTCTTTTTCTATTCTTTATTCTTTTATTGATTTTATTATTTTGGCTCTTTACAGTTATCAAAAGTTTACAGTAAGAGGTGATCCAATTTTACCTATTGACCCTCAAATTGAGAGTACATTTCGTAGGATTAGGATATTAAGGAAAATCGATATGAATCTAAGAGATTAAGGATGCAATAACCTTAATGACCCATCTATAGAGGATCCACCTTTGATTGAAGAGCAAAGGATGAATAACCAAGCTCAAGGGAATGGGTTTAGGCCTAGAACCATTAGAGACTATGCCACTCCTAAGTAAAATGAGGAGCATAGGACTATTAAGATACCTTACAATCAACACTTTGAGCTAAAACACACAACCATCACTATGGTCCAAAAGAATCAGTTTTTAGGAGCAAAGATTGAGGATCCAGCTCAACATTTAGATATTTTCTTAGAAATTAGCGATGTAGTTCAAATACCAACTGTGTCTATAGATGCCATTAGGCTTAAATTATTTTCTTTTACTCTCATTGGTAAGGCAAGAGATTGGTTGTGAATGTTGCCAAGCTAATCCATTAGATCATGGGAGCAAATACAGGAAAAATTTTATGCCGATTCTTCCCACCCATCAAAATAGCCACTATTAGGAACAATATTCATAGTTTCCAACAGTTTTATGAGGAACTATTTTATAAGCCTTGGGAAATATTTAGGAGACTTTTAAAAATTTGTCCACACCATGAAATTGTTGTACATCAACTAATATCTACTTTTTATACAGGTGTGAATCAGACTACAAGGTCTCTCCTAGATGCAGCTTCTGGTGGAAGTTTCATGAATAAAATACTTGAAGAAGCTTTCCTACTCCTTAATGAGATGGCCATGAATGAGGTTCAATAGGCAAGTACTACATCCATAAAAAAGAAGCAAGAAGTACATAGTGTAGATAGGGTAGCCATGTTTGGGGCACAAGTAGAGTTGATGAAGAAGGAGTTAAATGGATTGAAGGTGAAAAATGTATATGCTTTAAGGAGTGACAGGTATGGAGGAACACAAAGGACATATGAAACTAAGATGGGAGAAGGTTTAGGTCCAGTAGTGGAAGATGTGAATGTTGTGAACCCTTATAGTAATACCTATAACCCAGGGTGGAGAAATCATCCTAATTTTTCATGGTGAGAACGGAACCATGCTTCTACATCTAACCCTTAACCTAAGGCCCCTTGTAACTAAAATGTAGCCCCCCATAGCAATAACCATTAACTATACCAAAATCAAGCCCAACCACATTACCCATCCACATATCAACCCCAACTTTATCAACCACCAGGATTTCAACCAAAACCACAACCTCCACAAGATAGGAAGCCAAATTTAGAAGAGATCTTTGCTAGCTTTATAACTACCTAATCCATATTCATGGCTAGTTAAGATACTAGATGGAAATCACGGATGTTTGGATGAGAAATCAAGATGCCTTTATTAAGAACTTAGAGACTCAAATACGGAAACTTGCAAATTCTCTCTCCAACAGGACATAAAAGCACTTTTCCATCCAATATGGATTGAAACCTAAAGGAAGAAGCAAAGGCAATCACCTTAAGAAGTGGAAAAGAGGTAAAAGAAGCTGAAAATGGTAAGCACTCTTCTGAATTAGTGGAACCAACAACAAAGGTAAGTATTTCTAAACCTAAAATTATTAATGAGATACTATTAGTGTAAGCACTAGCCCCAATGCATTGTAATAAAATACTTTAATTAAAAAAATGAGGCAATTGTTTTATCTATTGTATTCCTGTGCATGTCAATTGATAAAACTATCCAAGAATGTCGTATCGATTTAAGTTATCATGTGTGAGGCACATGGTTGTAAGACCTTGAAACAAATGAGACTTCATTCTAAACATCCTTAGTCAGTCATTGTTATGGGAATAACAATGAATTAAGACTAGTATGCTCTCTCTAATATTATGAGTTCTGTCTTACGGATCATTAGGACAAGAGTGTCAATCAGAGATCATAGATACATGTTAAAGAACATGGTATCTGGATACGATCCGCTCATGAGAACACTACATGGTACAAGTCATAAGTGTTTCTCATATGCAAGTTTTGTATCGGAGTTCTTAGACCTGAAATCTCTATGAAACTCTTTGTGAATTACTGTGTACTTTGACATACACCTAACGTGCTCGTAACAGAGTGACAAGTACGGGTATGATTGGGTATGCATTAATTCATGTTAGAGAGCATGAGAGAAGTGAAGGGATTACCCTTCTCAATAAGAGAGAAAATATCATCGGCCACTTGATCAGTGAACTGAGAAGTGTATGGCCATACCGAGATGAAATAATGAATAATCATTATTTATTTGAGAGTTCAGTCTCACTGGAATATCAAGAAAGGAATTAATATATATAAGGATGACTAGTTCCATGCCTTATATTAATTCTGATATTTATGGGTAAGGGACTATGCAAAATTGCATTAGGTCACTAAATGCCATATGCATTTTTATTTAATTTGGAATGCTATAATATCTTGTTAGAGAATATATATAGCCTTTGAATTAATTTATTAATTCATTGCCAACATTAAATGGACCTATAGGATCGCACACAAAGCATTGGGCTTAAAATATTTAAATTAAGTATTGGACATTAATTTGGGCTTTTAATTAAAGTCAAATTAATGTGTGTAATGGGTTATTAGATTGCTATTGGACCTTGGCCCATGAGAGAGAGAAATTCAGCCCACAAGGATTAATTTTAATTAATTAAATGTCATGTATTAATTTAATTAATTGAGTATTAAAGCCTAAAGATATATTTATCTAATTAAATCATTTAAATGGAATTTGATGTGGCCGAAATTCCTAGGGAAATACCAAGGAATTTCAGCACATGTATTGTTTTATTTAAGTGGTTTATTAGATTTAAATGTCTTATCTTTTATCCTAAATTAAGTGATATTATTTGATTAAATGTCTTTTGTTTTTATCTTGGATAAATTAAAAGAGTTTTTATCAATAAATATTACTTATTTTTAATTAAGTGATAAAGGCTAAAATTAATTATCTTTAAGTATTTGATTTTAAACTTATCACTTAAAATAAAAAGGATATATATTTGAATGTGGGAAAAACGTGAAATGCTAGGGTTTTTCTATGGTTTTTGCGTGAAACTCTCTCTCTCTCTCAAGAATTTCTTTTAGCCAATTTTCACAAGGAGAAAGGATAGTTCCTCATTCTCTTGTGATCTTGGGTAGTAATAGCAACCTAAGAGAAGTACAAAATCAGATTTTGTAGCTTCAAACCATTGCCTTTACACAATACCGTAAAAGAGAGCTAGCAATCTCGATTTTAAGCCGTCGGTGCAATTGTGTGTGTGAGAATAGAAGGAGTGGCGTAAAAGGATGTTCCTTGGCATTGGTGATCGAGATCTAAGGTGGATAAATTCATCTTAGTTGCTGGAAATCACCAAATTTGATTTTCGAAAAGGCATCAAAAGTTGTAAGTTCTACAACCCTAAAATTGCATGTTTCGTTTCTTGCTTTGGAATTGTATGGTATGTATGATAAAAATTTTTGTTTTTCCGTTGTGCTATCATCACATTCATACCATGTCATATTCCATTAGTGGTATTGGAGACTAAACATGCTTATTTTAGTGCTTTAGATGCATAAAAAATTAATTAAAAATCGTCATTATGAAAACATGCAAATCTGAAATTTTCTGTTTTGAGTTTTTTTGCATTGTTTTGGTGAAAAAACGATTTTAATTGATTAGATAGGTATTATAATTAATATGACATGTTAATATACTGTCCTAAGATGTTATTAGGACGGGTAATGGTCGGATTTAATTATTTATACCTGATGGTACATGTTAATATTAAAACTAGGTGCTTTTGGCATGTTAATTGTAAGTTTAACAACTAGTTTTTAAATATTAAATGTAAAAACGTTTTTGGAATGTTTGTAAGTGATTTTTAAAGATTAAATATCAGGTCTGGACATGTTTTAAATTTGGTTTTAATTCTGGTCCATGACAATTTAATTGATTAATTTTAAAATCACTTAAAACTATGTCTAGTTTGTGTTTGTTACATGTTTAATCAACATTGTTTGTTTTGTTTTGATTAAAATGGTAAAAACACATTTAGATTAAAATGGTACAGAATATTAAATCAATATTTATGACCTTATTTAATTTATTAAATGACTCATAAAATTGTTTTAAGTATTTGTGCATTTTTGTGGCATCACATAAGCATTAAACAACTAGTATTGTTGTTTGTTTGTTTTATATGCATGTCGTGCACCATATATATATGTTCTTCATGATTTTATATTTTTAATTCATGTTAGCACATATTATATGTATTTTTAATGTTTATGGGCTGTATGATATAAAATTAAAAATGGCAAAATTGGAAATTATACTAGAGTTGATTTATAGCACAAATCTAACTAGTTAGTGTTTTGGGCTTTTAAGAGAACTTATTCAATAAGAGGATTTAATCCATTGGGCTTTGGCCCAGGCCCGTCATGGGGTCTTCTCTTAAAGGTTCAAGTACACAATTTCCATTAATGGGCTTGGCTAAATTAATTAAAATTGGACTTTGTTTTATCCATGAATGCTATGTATATTTATTTGCTAATTTGGTGTGATGAATGGATATGCATAGTGCATTCATGGGCCCTGGGTTTTGTAATTAAATATGGCCTACGAGCCATTATATTTTGTTGTAAAAGTTTTTCATTTATTTCTTAGAATAGAATATACTTGAAGACTTTGTAAATCAAGACGAAGCCCACCGGAGTGGAGAAGCCCAACTCGAAGATTCTTATGTAATAGTATAGAATCTTAGTTGTAGGTTTTTGGGCCTATGTTTGTCATGCTTTACTTTATGCAATTATATATATATGCATTCTATGTATGGATGATAAAGCGTATGCCATGTAAGCCGTAATAAAATTAATCCCTAAAAATAGTAAGTCACAAAGTTGCCTTCCTAATTCGAAACATATCAAGGCATCGATCATCGGTCACGTAGACTAAGAGTCCTAGATGCGTCCGATTATCTTTGTGAGGCATGGTTTGTGAATGTAGGTTGGACTTAACATGGAAAGGGATGCCTGGACCTAGGCAATTAATAAATGGGTTTGTGCTATAACATCTTAAGATGTTAGCCCATTTGATCCAAGAGTCATGTACGAGACATGATTGGAGTTTTCCTACCTTAGTAACTTAACTTGTTAGGTGTACAAGCTCAGCTTGACTAATAAGTTATTGTGAAAAGTGGATCTTGGCCCACATCAAATCACTAACGCAAATTATTTAAAGGGATATTAATTCGGTTTGTGGAATTATAATAAGACCTCATTTAATCTTGCTAAATTTATTGTAGATTGAAAATGGCATCTTCAAACAACAATTTCTCATTACGATCGGTCCTTGAAAAGGATAAATTGAATGGCACCAATTTCATAGACTGGTCTCGAAACTTAAGAATAGTTCTTAAGCAAGAGAAGAAGTCGTATGTTTTGGATGCACCCTTACCTGAGGAACCTGCTAGGAATGCTTCTGCGATTCAAAAGGAAACTTTTGAGACCAAGAAAAGTGACTCTAATGATGTGACCTATTTGATGCTAGCCACTATGGTGCCTGAATTGCAAAAGCAATTTATGGACCAAGAGGCCTATGCGATCATAGTGCACCTCAAGGAGATGTTCCAAGAGCAAGCTCGTCACGAGAGGTTCGTGACAACAAAGGCCTTAATTTCTTGCAAGATGGCTGAGGGTACTCCTGTTAGTACCCATGTACTCAAGATGAAAGGGTATCTTGATACTTTTGAGAAGCTTGAGGTACACGTGCCAAAGGAATTGGCCACTGACTGGATCTTAGGATCATTAACTGATGATTATGATCCATTTATGATGAATTATAACATGCATGCAATGAACAAGTCAGTCACTGAGCTTCATGGGATGCTTAAGAATGCTGAAGAGAACATTCAAAAGACCAATCCCGTATTGACGGTTCAAGGGGGTATTAAGAAGGGACCCGCTAAGGGAAAAGGGAAGGCAAAGACCTAACCCAAGCCCAAGGCGCCAAAACTCAAAGAGAGTGAGAGCACTTGCTTCCATTGCAACAAGATAGGGCATTGGAGGAAGAATTGCGCTCTCTTCAAGGAAGAACAAAAGAATAATGGAGCCAAGGCGTCCAGTTCTGGTATTTTTGTTGTTGAAATTAACCTTTATATTTCTACCACTTGGGTATTGGATACCAGTTGTGGTTCTCACATTTGTTCAAATGTGCAGGGGATAAGAAATAGGCGGTTACTTGGGAAGAATGAAGTGGACCTCTATGTGGGAAATGGAGCACGAGTTGCTGCCATGGAGATAGGCGACTATCACCTCACTTTACCTTCCGGACTTTGTATTGTTTTGAATAATTGTTATTATGTGCCTGCTATGAGCAGAAACATTATTTCAGTTTCATGTTTGGATAATGATGAATTTGATTTTGTTATTAAAAATTGCAATGCTCATATTCATCACCAAGGCATTTCTTATGGCAATGCCATGTTGCAAAATGGCCTTTATATCCTTGATTTACAAAACAGAGAGTCCATATACAACATTAATACAAAGAGGGTTAAATCAAACGAATTGAACCCTACTTACTTCTGGCATTGTCGTTTAGGACATGCAAACGAAAAATGCATTTCAAGACTCCACAAAACTGAAGTGCTCGGGTCATTCGACTTAGAGTCTTATGACACATGCGAGCCATGTTTGCATGAAAAAAATGACAAAGAGTCCTTTTAATAAAAAAGGTGAGAGCACTAATGGCTTATTGGAACTAATACATACTGATGTATGTGGACCTTTAAGTACACATGCTAGAGGTGGTTTTAGCTACTTCGTGACATTCACATATGACTTCAGTAGATATGGCTATGTCTATCTAATGAAGTACAAGTCTAAAACTTTTGAGAAATTCAAATAGTTTAAGAACGAAGTAGAAAACCAACTTGGCAAAAGTATAAAAGCCATTCGATCAGATCGAGGTGGCGAATACTTAAGCCAAGAGTTTGACAGTCATCTAAAGGAGTGTGGTATTATTTCATAGCTCACTCCTCCTAGAACACCTCAATGGAATGGTGTGTCTGAAAGGAGAAATCGAACTCTGTTGGACATGGTTCGATCTATGATGAGTCAAGCTAATCTTGCTATCTCTTTTTGGGGTTATGCATTAGAAACTGCTGCATTTCTATTGAACCGTACTCCAACTAAAGCAGTTGAGAAGACACCATACGAGGTATGGACTGGGAAAGAACCCAATATGTCTTTTCTCAGGATTTGGGGCTGTGAAGAACATGTTAAGAAATTAACATCTGACAAACTAGAGTCCAAATCCAGTGTCTGCTTGTTTGTGGGTTATCCCAAAGAAATAAAGGGATACTACTTTTACTCACAAGCCGAGAACAAAGTATTTGTTGCTCGCAAAGCTGTTTTCTTGGAAAAGAAGTTCCTTCTCAAGAAAGACAGTGGGAGTAAAGTAGAACTTGGAGAAATTCAAGTTCCACAAACTCCTATAGAGGATGAGTTGGTAATGGGATCAAATTCACAACTAGTTGTGGAATAAGAACCCATTGCACAAGAAGATAAATCTTGTGTGTACAAGAAGGTTAGTGGGAGCATAGTAGTATTTCTATTCCTATATGTGGACGACATCCTTCTCATTGGGAATGACATTCCAACATTGCAAAAGGTTAAGCAATGGTTGGGAAAATTTTTCTCAATGAAAGACTTAGGTGAAGCCGAGACAATACTTGGTATTCGAATCTATAGAGATAGATCGAATCGGCTCTTGGGACTAAGTCAAGAAAAGTACATAGACAAAGTACTAAAGCATTTTAGTATGGGAGACTCAAAGAAAGGGTACATACCTTTGGCTTTGGGAGTTCCTTTGACTAAAGAACAGTGCCCTAAAACCAAAGAGGAAAGGGACAACATGAGTAGAATCCCATATGCATCTGCTATTGGAACTATCATGTATGCTATGTTATGTACTAGGTTGGATGTTGCTTATGCACTGAGTATAACCAGTAGGTTTCAGCAAGACCCTGGTGAAAAGCACTAGTCTGCTGTAAAGGGAATTATGAAGTACCTGCGAAGGATGAAGAATCACTTCTTGGTGTATGGTGGTCAAGAAGAGCTCGTCATACAAGGTTATGCCGATGCTGCTTTTCAGACCAGCACTCAGTATACAAGATCGCAATTTGGGTTTGTTTATGTTTTGAACGGTGGTGCTGTTAGCTAAAGAAGCTCGCAGCAAGAGACTGTTGCCGACTCAACTACACGACTCAATGGTGGTGCGTAAAAGGCTGTTCCTTGGCATTGGTGATCGAGATCTAAGGCGGATAAAGTCATCTTAGTTGCTGGGCATCACCAAATTCAATTTTCGCAAAGGCATCAAAAGTTGTAAGTTCTACAACCCTAAAATTGCATGTTTCGTTTCTTGCTTTGGAATTATATGGTATGTATGATAAAAATTTTTGTTTTTCCGCTGTGCTATCATCACATTCATACCATGTCATATTTCATCAGATACGTCCTATTATTGAGAAAGGTAAATTAAAGAAAAGCTTTTCTCTACTGTACTTGATGAGTATAAGTTGCCTCATCCATACATATATGTATCTCTTCCAATGAAATTATTTTAATACTTTTTATTTATCTTTTGGTATACATAACACAGCGTTATAGAAAGGAAGATACATGCAATATGTTACATCAAGCATTTTGTACCTCGTATTAGGAATAAAAATGACACACACACATATATACTGTTGAATGTATTTTTTCTTTTACATCGAAGGAAAAGAAATGTGATAATTACGAATTAAATTAGTATTTCTAAATGATTTTTTTTTCTATTTTCGCACAGGTTGTATTCCCATTTCCTTTTCTTTATTCTTCTTATTCAAACAATAAACAGAATGGTAAAATTATGCCCCGAAAAATTGATAAAGCACGCAATATTTTGGAGAAAAATAAGGTCATTGAATTGTTTCATAAAGCAGCATGAGAAAATTATAGTTAAAATTCACTAATAATGGCTTATAATTAAAATTCAATAATAAAGTTTTTGAATTGTTTTATAAAGCTATTTGAGAAACTTATAATTAAACTTATAATGAATTCGAAATTTTCTAATATATTGGAATCGGTTTTATTAGTATTTTGGTTGTGGCCATGGTTTTGGTTCTAGGGTTTTCGCAAATGTTGAATTCATTGGCGACTTAGAATTGGTATCTTTTAGAAAAGGCAATCTTTTTCCCCTCTTTCTTTTTCCCATAATATTCTTCTCGAATATGATTGATGATTCTTGCATCTGTATTTCTACAAATTAGAGATTCTCTTTATCTTCTTTCCTCAATTGTATATAATTATCAATAATAGAAAATGAGAAGGATTCTATTACCTGATATATTATACGTATATTTAATTTGATTCACCTAATATAAAATGAAATTCTTCAATACCTCTTCATCAATATTAATTGTATTAAAGAATCCAATAACTGATCTATAACTTATATATAGAGTCTACAAAAGCAAATGAATGATGGAGTGGTTATTTATTTATTTATTTTTATATGAAGAAGAAGAAAGCAACAGAACAACAATAGAAACCCCTACAGCCTAACCATTCTAGGGACCCAAGTTCCCATTAAATCGTGAATAAGGATATTTCTCAGACCATCAGGCGAATCCGAGTGTCAAACAAACTAGAGTTCTTGATTGAATGTCCAGTTCGCAAGGAAGTCTGCGGCACTATTAGTTTCTCAATAGATATGAGTGACCTCCACCTACCAATCTCGATGAAGAAGCTCTCGAATTCAAAGTATAACTACACTATAAGAAGGATGCACCACCGTATCTCTAGTAATAACTGAAACTACACTCCTGTTGTCAACTTAAAGACGTATTTTCCTCCAACCACGCTTTCGGGCCTTTTGCAAACCCATTAGTACACCCCAAATCTCCGCAAAGGAGGCATTTCCTCCACTCGCAAAGGCTCAAAATCCACCCAACCATCTACCCAAATGATCCCAAAAAATACCTCCAGAAGAGGCCTGCTGATAAGTTTTACGAAAAGCCCCATCAGTATTTAACACTACCTAATCCATAACAGCTGATTTCCAGCCAACGAACAACTCATATTTTTCACCTGAATGCCTCCCTATTTCTACCATTGTGTCTTTGGTAGCTGTGAATACAACAACATCTGACAAAATAGTATGTTTTTTAGCACTACAAGAGATTGATGGACCTGTCATTGAAATAAATAACATACATAAATCGAGATATTCATTAGTTTAGGAACATTGTTCCCCTTATACATATTTACAAAAGGTGAAGAGTTCTTGTAAATTTTTAGAAAAATGCAGAATGATTGATCCTAATTTTGACAAAAATAAGACTCTCTTTTATTATGTTATTTTGGGAGAAAAAAGTAGACATTGGTCCATTTTATTTAGAAAAAATACAAATTAATTAAGTAAAAATCATTTTAAAAAAATCCTCTTTTACTAAACTATTACATCCCCAAAATTAAAATACATAAAAAATAATAATTAAAGTACAAGAATAAATAAATATATAAAGTACACCAATATAAAATATAAATAAATAATGCTAAATAAATAAATGCAACAAAAGGTAGGGAGAGAAAGAAAAACCACGTGAAGGCCAACCTCCAAAATGTTCTCATCTCCCAATAAAGTACTCCAAAATAGCAAAAGAGTAAATTGCTCAAAGGGACACAAAAAGATAGCACAATTAGCACATAAAGTCAAAATAAATCAATTATCAAATATAAGTCTGTTATGATTTGTACAGCTGTTAGCTTAATTATAGGGATTGATTGTTAGCTTAATTATAGGAAAATTATTAGGGATTTGTTTCCTAATTCAACTCTTGTAAACAATATAAATACCTATATATTTTCAATGGAAGATACAAGAATTATTTCTCACTTTCACATGGTATCAGAGCCTAGTCGAGTTTCTGGGTCTTTTTTCTGAGGGTTGCGATTCTCTCTTGTCGGTTTTGGGTTTCTTTCTCCTTTGGGTTTTCAATTTTGAGATCTAATTCTTAGGGTCATTTTTCGGTGACCGTTTTTTCTCACAGCCACCACAGGAAGGAGCGCCTCCGTCAGCCCGACCATTTCACCTTTTTTCGGCGACCATCGGAGCTGCGCGTGAACCTCACGCGCCGATCGAAGTTTGACGCCTTCCTCACGCGTCGGAGAGTGACGGCGCATGGATTGTCTGACGACCCTCCGGTTCCAGATCCAGCGTTGCCTGAGTGTGTCTGACCAGTTCGCAGGGTCGGTTTTCTCGTCTGGTCTCTTCTAAAGGGCGCTCTCTCTTAGATCTGTTCCTACCTCTTGGGTTCTGTTCTTCAAGTCTTTTGCTGCTGCTGTTTCTTGGTGAGATATACTGATCTCTTTTCTGCATTGGTTCTATTTTCTAAAGTTATTTGTGACGGGTTTTAATGGCTGAGAATAGTGATAAGAAGACTGTTATTGAAATTATGTTTGGTTCGTCTAAAATTATGGATAGAAAACTGACTGGAAGTAACAATTATGCACAATGGAAAAGAACAATCCGTAGATTTGTGACAAGTGTAGACTTGGAGGACCATTTTACTAGTAATCCACCATCTAAAGATGATGTTGTTAGTCGGAAGAAATGGTTAATGGAAGATTATAAGTTGTTTAATCAAATTCAGAATACTTTAGATCCTGCTGTTGATGATGTTGTGAATCATTGTGATAGTGTAAAAGAATTATGGGAATATCTAGAATTTTTGTATGCCTGCAAACAAGATATGTCCCGTGTCCATGATTTGTTGCTAAAAATTTATCGAGCGGAGCAAAAAGGTTGCTCCCTGTTCCAGTATTATACTGAAGTGAAACAAGCCTTTGAAGAAAAGCGGGCTATGTTTCCTATTGTTGTTGATGTTAAACAGATGCAAGAACAAGAGGAGCATATTGTGGTGCAGTGTTTCTTGGCAGGATTGGGTTTTGAATATGATGTGGCACGCATACAATTGTTAACTGGTGAGTCACTTCCTTCTTTTACTGAAGTTTATGCTCGTTTGCTTCGAGTTTGTAAAGACGGTGATTTGCCTTTCGGTATGATACCCAATGATACGGTGGCATTGGTTGGTAATGCTTCGAATAGTAATGCGGAGGTAAAGGTGGAAATGGTAGTTCTGTTGTTGGGAGTAGTAGCAATTCTCGTACATGTCATTATTGTGGAGTTGAGGGGCACATAAAAATAATTGTTGGAAATTACATGGGAAACCCTCCAAGAACTCAAGTCAGATGAATAATAAGAGGTTTGCAAATGTAGCTACTCAGGATGGCATCCTACCGCTTCCACAATCATCCTCACCATCTGTCACTATTTCAGCGGATGAGTATGCTCGTTTAATTGCCACTTTTGATTCATAGCAGTTATCTTCTGGGACTTCAGCTCTGGCTAATACAGGTAACCCTGCTGCATGTCTTTCCACCTTATCTCGTAGTTGGGTTATTGACTCAGGTGCTACTGATCATATGACTGGCAACACAGGTATTCTCTCTACTTTTCAATCTACTGCTAATTTACCTTGTGTTACGTTAGCCAATGGATCTACTGCTTCTGTAATTGGACATGGGATAGCAAACCCAACAAATTCTCTTCCATTGTCATCTGTTTTATGTTTATCATCTTTTCCTTTTAACTTGTTATCTGTTAGCCAAATTACCCAAAATCTTAACTGTTGTGTTATTTTCTATCCCAATTATTGTTTTTTTTAGGATCTTGGGACGAAGCAGATTCTTGGTAGAGGGTGTCTGGTGAATGGCTTGTATGCTCTTGAATCAACTTCTCAACCAGTGCCTCGATCCATTGCTTTCACAAGTTCATCTTCTCTTTTGCAACTTCATTGTCGTTTTGGTCATCCTCCTCTTTCAACTTTACAAAGCTGTGTCCTAGTCTTAAAAGGGAATCTACTTTAGAGTGTGAAGCTTGTCAATTTGCTAAACACCATAGAGTATCTTATTCTCCTAGATTAAATAAACGTGTTGAGTCTTCTTTTTACTTAGTTCATACTGATGTATGGGGTCCATGTCCTGTTACATCCAAACTTGGTTTTCGTTATTTTGTGACATTTATTGATGATTATTCTCGGGTTACTTGGCTTTATCCTATGAAATCTTGATCAGAGTTGTTTACTATATTTTGTGCTTTTCATGCTGAAATTAAGACTCAATTCAACAAATCCATCTGTATTTTGAGAAGTGATAATGCTAAAGAATATGTTTCTCATTCTTTTAAATCTTATCTTTCTGAGCATGGTATTATTCATCAGTCTTCTTGTATTGTTACCCCTCAGCAAAATGGTGTAGCTGAGTGGAAGAACTATCACTTATTAGAGGTTGCTCGGGCACTAATGTTTCATATGCAGGTTCCTAAAATATTTTGGGTAGATGCTGTTTCTACTGCCTGTTTTCTAATCAACAGAATGCCCTCTTCTGTTCTTGACGGTCAGATTCCATATTCTCTTATTTTTCCCTCATCTACTCTTTTTCATCTTTTTCCTCAGATTTTTGGATGTACTTGCTTTGTTCAAGACATGCGACCTCAGCTTTCAAAACTTGATCCTAAATCACTTAATTGTGTCTTCTTGGGATACTCGCGTGAACAAAAGGGGTATCGTTGTTACTCACCTTCTTTGGGTCGTTATTTAGTATCTACTGATGTTACATTTTTTAAACATACACCTTTCTTTGGTTTCTCTGTGTCCTCTTCTTCGCCCTCTAGTGATTCAGGGGATGATTTTCTTGTTTATACTGTTAGTGAACAGGTAGTATCTCTTCCTTCTCGACCTATTATTCACCAAGTTTATTCTCAACGTGTGCATCATTCTATCGAGACACCTCCTGCTCCTGCTTCTTCTTCAGATCCTCCACCACCACCAGATCCTAGCCTTGACCTTCCTATTGCTCTTCGCAAAGGTAAATGCACATGTACTTACCCTATTTCTTCTTTTGTGTCTTATCATGCTTTATCACCTTCCTCCAAGTCTTTTGTAGCCTCCTTAGACTCTATTGCTGTTCCAACGTCTCTTACTGAAGCATTAGCTCATGATGGTTGGCGAGCTGCAATGAAAGAAGAGATGATGGCCTTAGAGCAGAATCATACTTGGGATCTTCTATCTTTGCCCTCTCAGAAAAAGGCTATTGGTTGTAAGTGGGTGTTTACTGTTAAGATGAATCCTGATGGTTCTGTTGCTAGATTGAAAGCTCGATTGGTTGCTAAAGGATATGCACAAACATATGGAGTGGATTATTCGGAGACCTTTTCTCCAGTTGCAAAACTTTCATCTATTCGATTGTTTATTTCCTTAGCTGCTAATTACAGTTGGCCACTTCATCAACTTGATGTGAAGAATGCATTCTTGCATGGGGATTTGAGTGAAGAGGTTTACATAGAGCAACCACCTGGTTTTGTTGCTCAGGGGGAGTCAGGGAAGGTGTGCAAATTAAGAAAGTCTTTGTACAGGTTAAAACAGTCTCCTCGTGCCTGGTTTGGGAGATTTAGTACAGTTGTGATTGAGTTTGGCCTACGGAGAATTGCATATGATCACTCAGTGTTCTTTACATCATCTACTTCTGGGTGCATTTTGTTGGTTGTATATGTGGATGATATAGTGATAACTGGAAGTGATGAAGCTGGAATTACGAGGTTGAAAGCATTCCTTGGGACTCACTTTCAAACCAAGGATTTAGGATCATTGAAATATTTCTTAGGGATTGAAGTTTCTCGCAGTTAGAAAGGGATCTATCTATCTTAAAGAAAATATTGTCTGGATTTATTAGATGGTGCTGGTTTTATTGAGGCAAAAGCATGTGATGCGCCTATGATACCAAATGTAAAGCTGAAAGCTGAAGATGGAGACTTGTTTGGGAATCCTGAAAAATATAGGAAGGTTGTGGGAAAATTGAACTACCTTACTATCACTCGTCCTGACATTGCTTTTCCAGTAAGTGTTGTTAGTCAGTTCATGTCATCTCCTAGAACCTCACACTGGGATGCTGTTGTACATATTCTGAGATACTTAAAAGGTGCACCAGGACGTGGCATCTTATATCGAAATCATGGTCACCATACTATTGAAGGTTTCACGGATGCAGACTATGAAGGAGATCTTTCAGACAGGCGTTCTACCACCGGTTATTATGTCTTTGTTGGGGGTAATCTTATTTCTTAGAAGAGTAAGAAACAGAATGTGGTGTCCCGATCGAGTGCAGAATCCGAATATAGAGCTATGGCATAGACTACCTGTGAACTTATATGGCTATATCATTTGCTTAGAGAAATTGAGTTTGTTCAGTCTAAACCAATGAACTTATGGTGTGACAATCAAGCAACTATCTATATTGTAAATAATCCTATGTTTCATGAGAGAACCAAACATATAGAAGTTGACTGTCATTTTACTCGAGAGAAACTAGAAGATGGATCAATCTCAACTTCACATGTCAGAACAGGAAGTCAATTAGGTGATGTAATCACTAAAGCGTTACCTGGGAATCGGATCAACTACATTTATAACAAGCTGGGCATGATCAATATCTATGCTCTAGCTTGAGGGGGAGTGTTATGATTTGTACAGCTGTTAGCTTAATTATAGGGATTGATTGTTAGCTTAATTATAGGAAAATTATTAGGGATTTGTTTCCTAATTCAACTCTTGTAAACAATATAAATACCTGTATATTTTCAATGGAAGATACAAGAATTATTTCTCACTTTCACAAAGTCAATTAATTAACCAAATATTTGTAAATGTATACTGGAAAAAAATAGAGGATCAAAAAGCCAATCATGTAGAATAGAAGGTAAATGAGGTTTAAAAATAAATCTAAACATGCAAATGGATTAAATTAACGAAATAACATTAAAAATTTGATGAAAGGGGCCAAACAGGGGTTACAAATGCCCTAGGACAAGATAAATGACCACAAAGAGAGGGAAAGATGGGACGAGGAGAAGGCATTGAGACATCTCGTCAGTTACACTAACCAACGGCCATCTATTGGACCTTTTTCCCATCTGTCACTCAAGGAAAAGACGGAATGCAGATTTTTACACCTAAAAACAAAGAAAACTAAATTTAAATCCTAAACAAGCAATTCTATGACTCTAAAACATGCCAAATCTACTAAAAAAGAGCAAATAGAATTTAAATCATGCCAACAAAGTATGAAACATGCAATTATATTCAATTAAATAAATTTCATACATCGATGAAAAATATAGAAATCTTACCATGCCATTCAAACAATTTTAAATCATCATGAGATAACAAAGATCACTATCAAGCAAATTAACTAACACAAGAATAATAAAACATGGCATTATAAACAAAGAACAAACCTAATCATCTACATGAACAGAATATGAATTTAGAGAGAGAAAGTGGTGGTAACGTAGAATATTATCCTCAGGAATTCATGATTTTGTAACTCTAGAAATCATACTTTATGTCCCAATCATTGATTCCCAAGTCCAAGATAAAGTGGTGTTTGATTTTGATGTGAAAGATTGCTTGAGGTTTTCTTTCCTTTCGAGAATAGAGAATCAAATTTCTCTTCCTTGAAAGTCTTCCTTTATTTTCCAAGACAGAATCTTCCTAAAAACCTAATTTTTTTCTTTAAATACCTAGAGAAGAGTTAGAGATTAACACTAACTCTAATCCTCTAAAATTGGAAGTTTAAATCCCTTAAAATCCATCCCAGATTAGATTCTCCAAAATTCGATCTTTATCTTAAGATTTTCAAAATTGAAAACATAAGAAATCTAGAAATAACCCCATAGACGGGCATCTTTAGATTATAGATGACTATCCCTCACACGATTTCTAAAATTATAAAAATATCCCTTAATCTGACTTGGACTAAAGGAAAGCAACCATGGACAAGCTTTCCTTCATGATAGACAACTGTCTATCATTGTCAGAGACTAAAACTTAACATTTATTTTTGAATTTCTTTCAAAAATTTTGGAAAATCAAAGTTAAAACTCACAAAAATATTTATAGAAATGTGGAAATCTAAGCCAAAACTTCGAGATCTGTGCTTTCTGTCAAAGGTACGACTGTTTTCTCATCATCGAATAACCCTAATCTAGGCTTCCTTAATTCACAGTGTCTACACATAATACTCTTGCGTGTTGTGTGGGTCATTATGTATTGAGAAAATTTAAACAAATTAGGTGGTCCCTCATCAAAAGTTGTCATGCCCCGATAGGCCTACCCCAATATGTTTGAATTGCTTAAATATGTAATGGCCGAGGAAACACTACAAAGACAATTTGATGAGCTAAATAAAAGGCTGGATAAAAGGTTTTAGGAGTTTAAAGAGGGATGCTGGCCATGATAGGGGGATTGCTTGCTCCAACCACTAAGCCACCATTGAATCCAATGGGGTTGAACACTACTAAAGGCACCCCCTCGGCAGGAATTGGACAAAGGGAAACATTATACCTGCTCTCATTGAGGATTTCATAGAAGATGAGGAGATGGATAAGCTAGTAAGGATAAAAGACAGAGGTCTTAGGGTTGAAGATTTAGCCTTTAAGAAATTAGAGGAGAAGATAAAAGCAATGGCACGCCTATTATTGACTAATAAGGGGATTGACCTAGAAGACCAAAACTTAGATGGTGAAGAGCTACTACCTCAGAAATTTGAGATGCCTTAAATTTGATGGCACATCGGACCTTTTGGCACATATAAGGCAATACACTCTTATGATCAAGGGAATCATGCTAACAAGAAGTAAAATGTAGAGTATCTCTCCTTTAGCTTAGCGGGGGTGGCCATTGACTGGTACCATAGGCTAAACCACCGAACCAAAAAAGATTAAGACTTCTAATAAAAGAGTTCATGCAACAATATGACTATAACATTTATATAGAGGTTACATTAAATGGTTTGGAGCTACTCTAGCAGAAACTTGATAAGTCTTTCCATGAATACTTCGCTCTATGGAGGAATAAGGATATGGAGATAAAGAAAATGCCCAATACAACTTATCAAATAAGGTTGTTCATAAGGAATGCTAGCCTATACCTAAAAGATGGCCTAAAAATGAAAGGGATCAAAGATTGGGAAGCTCTCAAGGACATTGCCAACAAAGCTAAGGAAGGATACCTGGCCAAGAAAGCAAGCAACTAAAACCATAGGGGACACAATGGCAATGGTACTCGAGGAACAAGAGAAGTGTCAGCACTTGTAGCAGCTCTAAGGAATTATTCCAATCTGGGTAAACCTCTATCTTGGGTCTCCAAGCTTCTAGTTAAAGAAGGAACATTGTAGCCCTACTATATAAGCCAACTAAGGATCATAGCAAGCCAAATCACTAGTCAAATAAGTTCTTTGCATTCCACCAACACACAGGCCATCTAACGGATCATTTTCAAATTCTCAGGTATAAAATCTAGGACCTTATTGACAACAAGCAGATCTTAGATCTTGAAAAGAGGTATAGAGGTTACAATGCTACTTGAGCAACCATAGGGGCATCATAAGACCCAGATGTTTTGTTATGTTTTAATAAGTGTCTTTGAATAATGAAGTTTTTCTTTAGATATTTTAATTACATGAGTGTTCCTTATGTTTTTTTGCAATATCTCTCTCATGGACCAAGGTCCAATAACAATTTTAATACCCATTACATACATTAATTTGACTTTAATTAAAAGCCCAAATTAATGCCCAATCTGCTATTTAAATATTTTAAGCTCAATGCTTTGTGTGCGATCCTATAGATCCATTTAATATTGGCAATGAATTAATGAATTAATTCAAAGGCTATATATATTCTCTAGCAAGATATTATAGCAATTCAAATTAAATGAAAATGCAAATGGCATTTAGTGACCTAATGCAATTTTACATAGTCCCTTACCCTTAAATATCAAAATTAATATAAGACATTGAACCAGTCATCCTTATATATACTAATTCCTTTCTTGATAATCCAGTGACACTAAACTCTCAGATAAATAATGATTACTCATTATTTTATCTCGGTATGGCCATACACTTCTTAGTTCACTGATTAAGTGGCCAATGATATTTTTCTCTCTTATCGAGAGGGATAATCCCTTCACTTCTCTCATGCTCTCTAACATGGATTAGTGCATACCCAAGCATACCCATACTTGTCACCTTGTTACGAGCACGTTAGGTGTATGTCAAAGTACACAGTAATTCATAAAGAGTTTTATAGAGATTTTAGGTCTAAGAACTTTGATGCAAAACTTGCACATGAGAAACACTTATAACTTATACCATGTAGTGTTCTCATGAACTAATCGAATCCAGATACCATGTTATAAATATGTATCTATGATCTCTGATTGACACTCTTATCCTTATGATCCGTAAGACAGAACTCATCTTATCAGAGAGAGCATACTAGTCTTAATTCATTTGTTATTCCCATAACAATGACTGACTAGTGATATTTAGAATGAAGTCTCATTTATTTTAAGGTCTTACAATCATATGCCTCATACATGATAACTTAAACTGAAACAACATTCTTGGATAGTTCTATCAATTGATATGCAAAGGAATATAATAGATAAAATAAATGCCTCATTTATTAAATTAAATGCTTTATAACAATGTATTGGGGCTAGGGATTACACTAACAATCTCCCACTAGCACTAGTCCCAATTGGGCATAGCCTTACTAAATGCTCTCAAATGAGCTTCATGCAGATTTAGATGCAATTGTTTCATCAAAGGATTTGCTACATTGTCTTCACTTGCTATCTTGCTAACCTTGACATCCCCACGATCAATGATCTCTCTGATTAGGTGGTACCTCCTGAGTATGTGTTTGGATTTCGGATGTGATCGGGGCTCCTTGGCCTGTGCGATGGCCCCATTGTTGTCACAGAAAATTTCTAATGGATCTAGGATGCTTGGGAACACTCCTAATCCAGAAATGAAATTTCAAGTCCAAATAGCCTCTTTTGTAGCCTCTCTTGCTGTAATAAACTTAGATTCTATAGTTGAGTCAACAACGGTCTCTTGCTTCAAGCTTCTCCAGCTGACAGTACCACCGTTCAAAACAAAAACAAACCCAGATTGCAATCTTGAATCCTGAGTGCTGGTCTGAAAAGCAGCATCAGCATAACCTTATATGACGAGCTCTTCTTGACCACCATATACCAAGAAGTTATCCTTAGTCCTTCATAGGTACTTTAAAATCCCCTTTACAGCAGACTAGTGCTTTTCACCAGGGTCTTGCTAAAATCTACTTGTTATACTCAGTGTATAAGCAACATCCAACCTAGTACATAACATAGCATACATGATAGATCCAATAGCAGATGCATATGGGATTCTACTCATGTTGTCCCTTTCTTCTTTGGTTTTAGGGCAATGTTCTTTAGTTAAAGGAACTCCCAAAGCCAAAGGTATGTACCCTTTCTTTGAGTCTCCCATACTAAAATGCTTTAATACTTTATCTATGTACTTTTCTTGACTTAGTCCCAAAAGCCGATTCAATCTATCTCTATAGATCCGAATACCAAGTATTGTCTCAGCTTCACCTAAGTCTTTCATTGAGAAACATTTCCCTAACCATTGCTTAACCTTTTGCAATGTTGGAATGTCATTCCCAATGACAGTGGATTTGGACTCTAGTTTATCATATGTTAATTTCTTAACATGTGCTTCACAGCCCCAAATCCTGAGAAATGACATATTGGGTTCTTTCCCGGTCCATACTTTGTATGGTGTCTTCTCAATTGCTTTAGTTGGAGTACAGTTTAATAGAAAAGCAGCAGTTTCTAATGGATAACCCTAAAAGGAGATAGGAAGATTTGCTTGACTCATTATTGATCGAACCATGTCCAATAGAGTTCGATTTCTCCTTTCGGACACACCATTCTATTGTGGTGTTCCAGGAGGAGTGAGCTATGAAATAATACCACACTCCTTCAGATGACTGTCAAACTCTTGGCTTAAGTATTCGTCACCTCGATCTGATCAAATGGCTTTTATACTTTTGCCAAGTTGGTTTTCTACTTCGTTCTTAAACTCTCTGAATTTCTCAAAAGTTTTAGACTTATATTTCATTAGATAGATGTAACCATATCTACTGAAGTCATCTGTGAACATCACGAAGTAGCTAAAACCACCTTTAGCTCGTGTACTTAATAGTCCATATACATCAGTATGTATTAGTTCCAATAAGTCATTAGTCCTCTCACCTTTCTTGTTAAAAGGACTCTTTGTCATTTTTCCATGCAAACATGGCTCACATGTGTCATAAGACTCTAAGTCGAATGACCCAAGCACTCCAAATTTATGGAGTCTTGAAATGCATTTTTCATTTGCATGCCCTAAACGACAATGCCAAAAGTAAGTAGGGTTCAATTCGTTTGATTTAACCCTCTTTGTATTAATGTTGTATATGGACTCTTTGTTTTGTAGATCAAGGATATAAAGGCCATTTTGCAACATGGCATTGCCATATGAAATGCCTTGGCAACGAATATGAGCATTGCCATTTCTAATAACAAAATCAAATTTATCCAAATCAAAACAAGAAACTGAAATAATGTTTCTGCTCATAGCAAGCACATAATAACAATTTTTCAAAACTAAACAAAGTTCGGAAGGTAAAGTGAGATGATAGTCGCCTATCTCCATGATAGCAACTTGTGCTCCATTCCCCATACGAAGTTCAACTTCATTCTTCCTAAGTAACTGCCTATTTCTTAGCCCCTGCACATTTGAACAAATGTGAGAACCATAACCAGTATCCAATACCCAAGTGGTAGAAATAGAAAGGTTAATTTCAACAACAAAAATACTAGAACTGGATGCCTTAGCTCCATTCTTCTTTTGTTCTTCCTTGAAGAGAGCACAATTCTTCCTCCAATGCCCTATTTTGTTATAGTGGAAGCATGTGCTCTCGCTCTCCTTGAGCTTTTGTGCCTTGGGCTTGGGTTGGGCCTGAGGTGCACTCCTATTTGACTTGAACCAAGCCAGGTCATTCTTGGGTTTTGCCTTTCCCTTTCCCTTTCCTTTAACGGGTCCCTTCTTAATGCCCCCCTTGAACCATAAATACAGGATTGGTCTTTCGAATGTTCTCTTCAGCATTCTTAAGCATCCCATGAAGCTCGGTGATTGTTTTTTTCATTGCATGCATGTTATAATTCATCACAAATGGATCATAATCATCAGTCAATGAACCTAAGATCAAGTCAGTAGCCAATTCCTTTGGGACTTGTACCTTAAGCTTCTCAAGAGTATCAAGATACCCTTTCATCTTGAGTACATGGGTACTAACAGGAGTACCCGCAGCCATCTTACAAGAAATTAAGGCCTTTGTTGTCACGAACCTCTCATGACGAGCTTGCTCTTGGAACATCTCCTTGAGGTGCACCATGATCTCATAAGCCTCTTGGTCCATAAATTGCTTCTGCAAGTCAAACACCATAGTGGCCAACATCAAACAGGTCACACCATTGGAGTCACTCTTCTTGGTCTCAAAAGTTTCCTTTTGAACCGCAGAGGCATTCCTTCCAGGTTCTTCAGGCAAGGGTGCATCCAAAACATATGACTTTTTCTCTTGCTTAAGAACTATTCCTAAGTTTCGAGACCAATCTATGAAATTGGTATCATTTAGTTCGTCCTTTTCCAGGACCGATCGCAGTGAAAAGTTGTTGTTTGAAAAAGCCATTTTTCAATCTACAATAAAACTTAGCAAGATTAAATAAGGTATTATTTATAATCCCACAAACCGAATTAATATCCCTTTAAATAATTCGCGTTAGTGATTTAATGTGGGCCAAGATCCACTTTTCACAACAACTTATTAGTCAAGATGAGCTTGTACTCCTAACAAGTTAAGTTACTTAGGTAGGAAAACTCCAATCGTGTCTCGTGCATGACTCTTGGATCAAATGGGCTAACATCTTAAGATGTTATAGCACAAACCCATTTATTAGTTACCTAGGTCCGGGCATCCCTTTCCATGTTAAGTCCAACCTACATTCACAATCCATGCCTAACAAAGATAATCGGGCGCATCTAGGACTCCTAGTCTATGTGACCGATGATCTATGCCTTGACATGTTTTGAATTAGGAAGGTAACTTTGTGACTTACTATTTTAGGGATTCATTTTATTACGGCTTACATGGCATATGCTTTGTCATCCATTCATAGCATGTATATATATATATATATATATATATATATATATAATTGCATAAAGTAAAGCGTGACAAACATGGGCCTAAAAACCTACAACTAAGATTCTATACTATTACATAAGAATCTTCGAGTTAGGCTTCTCTACTTCGGTGGGCTTCGTCTTGATTTACAAAGTCTTCAAATAAATTCTATTCTAAGAAATAAATGAAACTTTTACAATAATACATAATGGCTCACAGGCCATATTTAATTAGAAAAATCCAGGGCCCATAAATATACCATGCATATCCATTCATCACATAAAACAAGCAAATAAATATACATAAATTCATGGATAAAACAAAGTCCAATTTTAATTAATTTAGCCAAGCCCATTAATGGAAATTGTGTACTTTAAATTTTAATAGAGGACCCCGTGATGGGCTTGGGCCAAAGCCCAATGGACTAAATCCTCTTATTGAATAAGTTCTCTTAAAAGCCCAAAACACAAACTAGTTAGATTTGTGCCATAAATCAACTCTAGTATAATTTTCAATTTTACCATTTTTAATTTTATGTCATACAGCCCATAAAAATTAAAAATACATATAATATGTACCAACATGACTTAAAACATAAAATCATGAAGAACATATATATCATACTCAGCATTCATATTAAAACAAACAAACAACAATGAAACTAGTTGTTTAATGCTCATATAATGCTACAAAAATGCACAAACACTTAAAACAATTTTATGAGTCATTTAATAATTTAAATAAGGTCATAAATATTGAGCTAATTTTCTGTACCGATCTAATCTAAATGTGTTTTACCATTTTAATCAAAACAAAATAAACAATGTTGATTAAACATGTAACAAACACAAACTAGTTATAGTTTTAAGTGATTTTAAAATTAATCAATTAAATTGTCATGGACCAGAATTAAAATAAATTTTAAAATATGTCCAGACCTGATATTTAATCTTTAAAAATCACATACAAGCATGCCAAAATCATTTTTACATTTAATTTTGAAAACTAGTTGTTATACAAACACTTATCATGCCAACTAGCACCTAGTTTCAAGATTAACATGTACCATCAGGTATTTACAATTAAATCCAACCATGAACAGATCTAAGAACATCTTAGGATAGTATATTAACATTTCATATTAATTATAATACCTATCTAATCATTTAAAATTATTTTTACACCAAAACAATGCAAAAAACTCAAAACAGAAAATTTCAGCATTGCATGATTTTAAGCAAACGATTTTTTATTAAATATTTAATGCATCTAAATCACCAAAATAAGCATGTTTAGTCTCTTATACCACTGATGGAATATGACATGGTATGTACATGATAATCATGCAGCGGAAAAATAATAAAATCGATCATACATACCACGCAATCCATAAACAAGAATCAAAAACATGCAATTTTAGGGTTTTAAAAACTTACAACTTTAAATGCACTTCAAAATTTGATTTTGATAATGACCAACAACTAAGAAGGATTTATTCACCTTAGATATTCACCACCAATGCCAAAGGAATAGCCTCTATGCCACTCCTCTCTATGTTCACACACACAATTGCAAGGAAGGCTTAAAATTGAGAGTGCTAGCTCTATGTGTAAAGTAATTGGCAATGGTAATGGATTGAAGCTACAAGATCTGATCTTGTACTTCCTTTTGGTTGCTATTTCTGCCCAAGAACATAAGAGAACAAGGAAGAATCCTTTTCCCTTGTGAAATTCGGCCAAAAGTGTGAGAGAGATCAAATTCACGCCTAGGGTTTTTAGTTTTAGTTCATTAATACATCTCACTAATTTAGGTAAGTGTTAAATCCGAATTTTACTATCTTTTCAGCTAGTAAATTCAGCCTCCATCACTTCCTATTAAGTGAAATACATTAACTCAAACTCCTTTAAATCTTTAAATTCAAATTAATTCAAAATAAACATAAGACATTTAATCAAAATAAATCACTTAATTTAGGGATATGGTTGCGAAATTCCTATTGAATTTATCCTTGGATTTTCGGTTACCTTATCTCTATTTAATTAATTTATTTGATTTAAATGTCATTAGGATTTAATACTCAATTAACTTAATTAGTCTAAGATAATTAATTAATTGAAATTAATCTATTGGGCCGAATTTATCTCTCTCATGGACCAAGGTCCAATAACAATTTTAATATCCATTACATACATTAATTTGACTTAATTAAAAGCCCAAATTAATGCCCAATCTTCTATTTAAATATTTTAAGACCAATGATTTGTGGTGCAATCCTATAGATCCATTTAATATTGGCAATGAATTAATTCAAAGGCTATATATATTCTTTAGCAAGATATTATAGCATCCTAAATTAAATGAAAATGCAAATGCATTTAGTGACCTAATGCAATTTTACATAGTCCCTTACCTTTAATATCAAAATTAATATAAGGCATGGAACCAGTCATCCTTATATATACTAATTCCTTTTTTGATATTCCAGTGACACTAAGCTCTCAGATAAATAATGATTACTCATTATTTCATCTCGGTATGGCCATGCACTTCTTAGTTCACTGATCAAATGGCCGATGATATTTTTCTCTCTTATCGAGAGGGGTAATCCCTTCACTTCTCTCATGCTCTCTACATGGATTAGTGCATACCCAAGCATACCCATACTTGTCACCTTATTACGAGCACGTTAGGTGTATGTCAAAGTACACAGTAATTCATAAAGAGTTTCATAGAGATTTTAGGTCTAAGAACTCTGATGCAAAACTTACAGATGAGAAACACTTATGACTTATACCATGTAGTGTTCTCATGAACTAATCGAATCCAGATACCATGTTCTAAACATGTATCTATGATCTCTGATTGACACTCTTGTCCTTATGATCCGTAAGATAGAACTCATCTTATTAGAGAGAGAATACTAGTCTTAATTCATTTGTTATTCCTATACAATGAATAACTAGGGATATTTAGAATGAAGTCTCATTTGTTTTAAGGTCTTACAACTATATGCCTCACACATGATAACTTAAACTGAAACAACATTCTTGGATAGTTCTATCAATTGATATGCAAAGGAATACAATAGATAAAACAAATGCCTCAATTATTAAATTAAATGCTTTATAACAATGTATTTGGGCTAGGGCTTACACTAACAAAGGGCAGGATGAAAACCTAAAAATAGGCAGTCTATCCTACAAAAAAAGGCAAATAAAAAGTCATTGGATTGGGTTGGGTCCATTCAGG
The DNA here is from genome assembly GCA_037975025.1 of Excoecaria agallocha. NCBI lineage: Eukaryota > Viridiplantae > Streptophyta > Magnoliopsida > Malpighiales > Euphorbiaceae > Excoecaria > Excoecaria agallocha. Next base: position 16,413,707 of record CM075821.1, on the reverse strand, counting down.
AAAAAATAAGTCATAAGGTTATGTGAAAATCCCTGACAAGACATATTTATCACTAACAAAAGCTAGTGTGAAAACCCCACAAAGGGAGTACTACATTCAAATAATGACTATAGATGTCTAGAGAAACAAGGGTTATTAAAACATCCAGGAGGCCCCTGTTCAAACAAATAGGTCACTGTTAAAAGCTCAAGGTACCATCCCAAAGGGATGTGACGTGCAAATTTCTTTAAGCAGGGGCATGATCGTTCCCATATGAAATGGCAAACACAGAACCATACACTATACGACCAATCAAGAAGCCTCAAGGCACTAAGAAAAAGCCAAGCCAATATTCTCTCAAGCTTTCTAGGGGTTATTAAATAGACCTCTGAATGGTTGTTTGCCAAAGAATAATAGTCGAGTCAAGTTCTCAGCAAGCCCTATACCACCTGAAATATAGTCTATTACAATCTTACATACATTCGTATGCATCATTTCTTACATGCTTCATATAATAAGTCTATGCATATCAGCACCACACATAGTCTCTACGTATACATGGCCCTACATGCATGCACTGCACATATTTCATTCATATAACTGTATACACATAACTCACACACACATATAGTGTTTTTGTACACCTGTTGTTATAAAGGAAAGAAGAGAAGTGCACCATTTGAATGGGGCACCAGATGTTGCTTTACTGGAGTTGATAAATCAAGCTATAAGGTGTACTCATTCAACATGAGTTGATGAAAGCAAGCTATGAAGTACAACCATTTGACATGGTTGATGAAAGCAAGCTATAAGGTGTACTCATTCAACATGAGTTGATGAAAGCAAGCTATGAAGTACAACCATTTGACATGGTTGATGAAAGCAAGCTATAAAGGGCATTCATTCGACATGAGTTAATGAAAGCAAGTTATAATGTGCACTCAATCGACATAGGTTGGTGAAAGTAAGATATGAAGTACAACCATTTGACATGAGTTGAATGAAATGAAGCTAAGAAGTATAACCATTCAACATAAGTTAATAAGAAGCAATCTATGAAGTACACTCATGGCAAACTCGACCTATCTTTCTTGTTGAAACATGGGATAACTCCCTTCTACAGTAAGATACACATGAGAAGAATCTTATATCAAAGAGAAAAGCATTTCCAAAATCTTTCCACAGATAAAACTCAATCTTCCCACAGATGATAACCAAAATCTTGCTACAAATTGTAAACCAATCTTCCCACAGTCCATAAACCAAAATCTTTCTATAGATGAAAACCCATCTTCCTATAGATGAAAATCCAATCTTCGTACATATGGTACACTAAAATCTTTCTATAGATTGTAAACCAATCTTCCATAGTCTATAAACCAAAATCTTTCTACAGATGAAAACCCAATCTTCTTATAGATGAAAAGACGGTAAACTAAAATCTTCCTCCAGCTTGTAAATCAATCTTCCCACAGTCCATAAACTAAGATCTTCTGATAGATGAAAACCCAATCTTCTCAAAGATGGTAAACCCAATCTTCCTACAGGTGAAAACCAAACCTTACTACAAGTGAAAACTTTCCATAGGTGAAAATAAAACCAATCTTCCCACAGATGATAGGTCGATCTTCCCATGGATGACAACCAGAATTTTCTATGAGTCACCCGACTAGAATTTCTTACAAGTTACAACCTGACTTTCTAATAAATCATAAGTCAATCAAACAATCAACTAAAGATTCTCTATCATAAATGGTATGCGCTTTTAAGAGATTTACTGCCTCAAATGGTATGTATCTTTAATTACATCAAATTAGCTAGAGATTTGCTACCATATGTATGCATCTTTTTCCTTTTACTCAAAATTTTGGCTCACTTGGGTACTAGTATAATAAGTTTCCCAAAATTAGAGGCAATTATAAACACCGAATCCTGAAGTAGCCCAAATCAAAGTTACCTAATAAGGAAACACTATTCATATTATAGACAGAGAATGAAAACTTTGAGCCATATCCTTAATTTATATAAATTTTTTTAAGGTTTTTATTGGGCTTTATCTTTTTACATTTTTTTTGAGCTAAAATGGGATTTTAATGGTGTAAATCACAATTTTCTATTAATAGACACCCATGTGTGGTGATAGACACCCTACCTTTTTGTCACTACCCATCTGTAGTGACAAACAGGCTACTCGTTTGTGGTGACAGACACCCTGTCCGTCTATTGCGTGATTTTTATATTTACTTACCACATTTTTTAAGTGAGAAAGAGGGAACTTTTTAAGGAAATTTGATCTCAAATCTGATATGGTCTTTGAGGATCAGATCAGGGTTTTAAATCTTAAAAATAAGAGTTTTAATTAGACTCGAAAACTCCTTAAAATAAATAGGAAAAAACCCTAAGGCTTTAGAGGATTCTTCTTCTTCTTCTTTTGGGTGGCTAAAAATTCATCTTTTCAATTTGGGCAATGTTAGAGACGTAGCCATTGGTTTTTGAGGGTAAAAAACTAATTTTTATCTCTTGGGAATAAAAAGGCTCCTTTACATCTTTTCACAACAACAAAATTTTTTTATTATTTTTCAATCGTGGAAACCAATCATAGAGAAATTTGGAGCACAATTCTCTAGACTTCTGAAAAAGCAACTGAGGGCAATACTTTAGACCCTCTCACTCCCTCTCTCTTGTTATTATGCCATGAAAGTATGATGTTAATTGATGTTATAATGCAATGATTATTTTATTTTTTATTTAATTAATTTTTTTATTGTTTCTAACTATCAATTAAATATATAGAATGAAGTGTTTGAGACCCTTGATCCTCTATTAATTCACATTTAAACTTCTTAGTTAAAATTCCATTTGTTGTTAATTTAATTATTTTGCATGATTTGAATATGTTTTGATGTTTTAGAATAGATCTGGCATGTTTTCGAAGATGGAAATATGTATGCTTAGGTCTTAAATTAAGATTTACAATTTTTTGCCATATTCTGCATCTTTCTATCTATGTGACACATGACAAAGAGGAAAAAAAGCCCCATAAATGGCCATCTATCATAGCGACAGATGGGACATTGCTGGACTTCCTTTCTATCCCGTCTCTCCTTTCATTTTGCCCGTCTGTCCTCTTTGTCTAGTCGTCTATGGCTTTATTTCTATCATGCTATTGACATTTCATGTTTATTTTTTATATTCATTCTTCTCACATGCTTAGCTATATTTTTAAGTGTTATTCTTAATCATATCTTATGCAGGTCACATTCTATCTGCATATTTATTTATAGTCCATAATGCATTTTTAATGTATGTTATTTATTATTATTTTCTTTTGTTACATTACTAACTATTATTTCCTTTGTTTGTTTTTTAGTATTTAATTATTTATTGCATTGGGCTTTAGAGCTTGGGAGGTTGAAATACCTTGAAGGATTTTTATGGATAATCCTATCCCCTTTTTGCTAATTTATTTTATTTAATTTATTATTTGCTTTACTTATTTTCATTATTTATTTGAATTTATTTCATTTTGGGGATGTAATAGGTAGTAATAAAATATTTTTTGCACGATAAATGACAAAATCACCCAAAACCATTTTTACTTACTTAAATTGGGCTATTTATAATAAAGTGGATCAATGTCCAATTTTCAATCCTAAAATCACATAACAAAAAAAACCCAAACCCTTTTCTAAATATGAATAAGGGAACCAATATTTCCAATGTAATTAATTCCTCAATTTATGGATGTCATTTTATTTTTTCTCATTGGACAATTTGTTTATGTAATAGTTTAAGTAGCTTTACTTATTTCTTTTTAAGTATCACTCTCCTACATGCTTGAGTGTTTATTTATGCAATGCATTGCATGAGAAAGGAGGCAGTGGATTAATGTTTAAAACCTAATTATAAGCAAAACCTAACCAAGGTGCTATAAGAGTGATGTTCCGAACATCAATCTCTATTTGGGCATCAAAGGTTAGACTCACTTTTCCAACATTTTGTTGGATGGTGAGTCTGTTATATCTACCTCTTGAGCCCACTTGGACACCTTCATGGGTTGACCATTAATAATAAAATTAGGCCCAAGCCCTTTTTCTATTGTGAAGTGGCCAATTTATGAGTTTTGTAAACCTCATCCGATCTTAGACACTAAAAGTGGGCCTCCGAGAACGAACCCGAATACAAGCGAGGCTCGGCGTGATCACACTGGGTAACCAAGTCACTTATGCCATAGTTCTAATGAAGAACCTTCAATTGCAGTCACCTCTTCTTTGCATATCTTGACTCATATGAAATAAAGAGCATCTTGTCTCTTTCCTTTAGCAAACACAAGATTTCCATTTGTGATCTTACAAGATATTGCACCAAAAAGACTTATACAGCCATCATCATCACCAAGTATCAAGAACATGCCTCACATTGTTAAGCCACAACTTGCATTAAGTATTTATGCCTAAACATACCTTTCCTATGCTAATAATTTTAGATCAACCTGCATTTGCCATTCTAAAATGACCAAAATTGCCACTAGGTATAGATGTGAAAAGATCACATTTATTGGAGATTTGATAGAAGGCTCTAAAATCAATGGCCTAAGTAGAATTATGGCCATTAAGGTATAAAAAACTAGCATTAGTAAAAATGACAACATCGCCATCACATGCAATTGAAGTTATATCTTAATTTGTCATTTTTCTTCTCTTCCTTCTTCTTTTTTATATACTCCTTTTTCAACTCCCTACAAAATCTTTCACATTCCCTAGCTTGTCATAATGATAGCAAGTAATTCCCTTTCTTGACTTAGATCTCCCTCTTAATTTGTCATTTTCCCTCTTGATTTGTCATGATTGTTTAACTACTTGTTTGAATTTTGAGACTGTCTAACTTTGTTTCTTCCACGTTGTTCAGTCAAAACTACTTTTAACTTATTGGAAAATGCTACTTTCTCATGGTTTTTTAATTTGACAAGCTTTTACAAACCACATCTATAGATGGCTTACCCGCATAAGCTAAATTACTCAAACAAAAACTAAGGTTTCCCAACGGTCAAGCAAAGTACCAAGATGAAAATAAGCGTGCATTTCATCAAATAATATAATTTCTAAGTTTACCAAATAATTAACAATGTCTTTAAAATCACTCAAGTGCTTAGCCATGATATTTCTATCCTTAAATCTCATATGCAGAAACTTTCTAATAAGAAAAGTTTTATTTTGTTGAGACTTTCTTTCATATAAGTTTGAAATTTTTTCCATAAAGATGCAACATTTTTCTGTTAGGCTCCATGATGATAAACATTATTGTCTATCTATTGCCTAACTGTAGCCACAATCTTCCTATCCATTTACTCCATTCCTTGTTTGACTTATTTTCTGATTTAGCTTTATCACCCTCTATAAGATCATAAAGATCTTTACAATCTAAAAGATCTTCCATTCTAGACTTTTAAATAGAATAGTTTGACAAAGTCAATCTAAATATAGTAGCGGAATTTAAATAGCTGAATCAAGACTCTGATAGCAATTGTTAGGACAAAAATGGGTTGTGTGCCTAATACAAGCAAATCGACAACATAGGCTCACAGTAAACAACTTCTATCTTTTTTCCTTTATATGAAAAAAAATATAAATGGGCAAACTAATACAGTGAATCACAACCATAAAACACACTAGAATTTTTAAGTGGAAAACTCTTTGATGTGAAGAGGTAAAACACAGGATCTAGTCTAACCAAATCTTCTATTAATAAAATTAATAAGTGCAAAATTCTACCTTAGAAATTAGTGGAAACTCTATCAATAGTACATCTCAATCCCAAATCAATAAATCATCACCCAAAAGTGGCATATAACAAAATATATGGAAGGTGGAAAGATCTCACCAAAAATGGTTATATAAGAAAGATAAAAAAATTGGAAACCTTTCAATTATCCACATTGTTCAAAATGCAAAGTTTTGTGAAAAGAACAACATATCCAAAAATCACTAAAATTAGAGATGTAAATATCATCTAGTCTTGTTAAATAGATTTTTCACCTTAAGCAAGAAACTCACTTTACTCTTTTCTTTTTGTTTTATGACGATAAAGAAAAAATTGCAATTGAATAAATTAATCATTTTTGTTTGCTCTTTTGGAATTTTAAACTTTCTCCACTTTTTATTTCTTTTTATTAATGCAAATGGGTACCACACTATTTAAATGAGACACCACACAATAGGCATAATATATAGTTTACCTCCATAATTTGTAAAATATAGACATATATATGTAAGATATATATTCAAACATTTCAAGTGTTCTATTAGACACTTCAATTTGACAAAACTGTACCAATCACTTTCTTTATCTTGATAAGTGTCCTATATGTGATGCATATTTTGCACCTCAAACTTGGCCAAACAAAATTTATTATGCATTCTAGCTATTCGAGTGTCTTATCACACACCTCAACTAGATAAAATTATATCTCATTACATCTCAAATATTTTCATTACTAGTTTCTTTAATCTATAATAATATACTTGTGTATTTTTTTTCTTTCAAAATTAATGATATCAATTTTATATATTAAATGAATTTTGAAGAAAATATATTCAAGAAAGAAAGAAAAACTAATAATGTTTTCTTTTATATTAATTTTGATTTGTTGCTTTCAATTTTCGTTGTTGTTGCCCTTAAAAGAAATTATAAAATTACTAACATTTGAAGTCAATTAAGGTAGGATTTTTTTTCCATTTAAAAATCTTAGCAATTTCTCCATAAAAACTTACAAAATATGAAGTTGTCATTTAGCAAACAAAGTGAGATTAATGACATGTCAATTTATCATTTGTGAAAACAAAAGTCATTATGACTTGTTTTGAATTTAAAAAATTCAAGCATCAAATTGCAACATGTTAATTATTAAAACTTTACTAGTATATTTTGTAAAGATTTTGTATAATTATTGATGTTTTTAAGAATATATAAAGAAAGAGAACTATTGGGAGAGTAAGGATCTGATCGGATAAGCTTGCTCAATGATACCTACATAAAGGATTCACTGCAAGAAAAATCAAATATAGCGACGAAAATTTATTGACGAAAATTATTCTGTCAGTAAATTACCGATGGAAAACTCATTCCATAGGGAAAATGGTAGCAAAAAATTTTAGGTTGCGACGAAATAAGAATTTCGTAGTAAAAACAGGAGGAAAAATTTACCGCCAATATTACCGATGGAATTTAGCGATGGAAATGAAAATTTCGTAGGTAAATTGGCGCCAAAGTTTCGCGACTGAAAATGGACATCGGATTTATCGACGAAATTAAAATTTTGTAGGTAAATTACCTACGAAATTACTTTTTCATAGGCAATTTACCGATGGTATTAATTTCCGTCAGTAATCACCTACGGAAAAGCAATTCCATAGAAAAATTACCTACGAAAAATATTTTCATCTGCAATTACCTATGAAAAAGCAATTTCGTAGGTAATTTCCCTATGGAATTGCTTTTTTATAAGTAATTACCGATGAAAAATAATGCCTTCGGTAAATTGCCTACGAAAAAGTAATTCCGTAGGTAAATTTCCCTACGAAATTACTTTTTCGTAGATAATTTACCTACGGAATTTCAATTCCATTGATAAAAATTATATATATATATATATATATATATACCCTATCTCTTAAACTAAACTCTTTCTATTTTTGCCTCTTTCCCTCACCTAGCCGCCGCTAGCTTCTAGTCCCAAAATTCACCCCTCTCCTCTACACCGACCGTCACTCACCGTACTCTAGGCTCCCTCACCTCCATCTCCATCTCCATCTCCCTCATCTATGCAGTCCATAAAGGATATAAATAAGACCTTAATAGTGAATTTTATGGGTGTGTATCGTGTGAAAAACAAAAGAAAAACAGAGAGTTAAAAGAGTAGTTTTTCTTCTTCACAGACCAGTCCCATGATTTCTCTTTTTTCCAAAGATTCAGCCGTTGGATCGAGCTAAAATTTTGAGATAAGCTTCATAACACATCGATATTTATTCTCAACGGTGAAGATCAGATTCTGAAGTCCATAGTACATTTTGTGGCTAGGACAACAGATTTTTCTTCTACACAGACCAGTCCCATGAATTTTTCATTTCCCGGAGATTCATCCACTGGATCGAGCTGCATTTTGGATAGTATCTTTCCTACATCCTAATATTCATTATCAATGGTGAAGATTAGATTCTAACATCCGGAGGTCAGTTCGTGGCTGGGATAGAATTCATATTTCTGGGTATTAGCTCTTGTTCTTGTCTTTGATTTATTCCATATATCTTGATGTTTATTCCAAGATTATGATGATGATGATGATGATGATGAATGTATATCTCTAGTTTTATCTGGAGAAGATTTGCTGTATTAAGTAGAGAATTTGTTGTAATCTCCCATTATTTGATAGTGGAAGATTTAAGAGGCCTAAGGGTCCCGTGGTTTTTACTCCTTACATTAAGAAGGTTTTCCATGTAAAAATTCTTGCTGTTATTGTGTTGATTGTGGCTGCTGTTTGGTTGATTTATTGCTGTGATTTTGGTGTTGGATATTGTTCTATTTGTTAGTTTCGTCAAAGGTTCAATCAAGTAGGGAAAAGGATTAACAACGAGGTTTTATTTTGCACATTTGGTTTTTTCCGTTGTGGTCATTTTTTCCATCATGTTGGTCTATTTTTTAGAATTCCATAAAGCTGAAGGTCCTTCATTAGGTTCAATTTTTACTTCTCTATTTTGTCTTTTTTATTTTTCTATTTATTTTGTTATTGGTTACTTGGACAAAGAATGATTTGAAATTGTTTACTGTTTATGGATGTGTTATATGCAGAATTAAAAGTGGTAACTATGACAATAACTATGGTAACTATTTAAAAAATTAATTTATGCATTATTTATATTCAATTTTGATTTTTCTATTAGCAATCTCATGAGAGGGATGCTGTAGGTTAGGAAGCATATGTATTGAGACAGAGAACGGGATAGATGCAATGCTTCTAAAAGAAGCAGCAGAATTGAGGCGACAAGCTGAGAAGGAGGGTGTACATGTTTATGTTCAGAAAGCTAATGTAAGGGGTCAGCCAAATTCACGGTTCCTCACTGCAACTGTTCTTGGTGTGTAGTAAGGTTTTTATTCTATCTGTTATATGTTCTTGCAATACTATTTGATTGATTGGATACTTGAATGCCATTATATAAGCTAGTCAAGTGGGTGGTTGGCTGTTATGCATGGATGTCAAGTGGGTGTTTGCCTGCTGTGCATGGATGCCATTATATGTAATTTTCAGCTCTTTTGTCATAATTTATTTGGCAATTAAGACAAAAATATGATACAAAAAGGGAACATAGAAAAATACTCTATTAGTTCAATTAGCTGTTCATTAGGATTTAGAATATAAACATACCTTATGCTTTTAGTTTTAAATTACATTTGTTCTTTATGTTTTCATATCAATCTATTGTATGGATTTTTCTTTTTGACAGCCCTATTTTATGGGCATCCTTTGTTATTTACTTTCTAATACATGTTAGAGGTGACTCATTTTTCTTTTAGAATGATTTTGGAGTATCTAAGCACTTACCACTTAATTTTGAAAGATCATATATTCTAATAATCTATTGGTGTTCTTTTTAGGATGGCAAGCATTATTCTAGGTTCTGTGGTCCCTGCGACTGTAAGAACTATGCTAGCAATGACTATTCTTCAGACTATGAAGAAATTTGATAGGATGGGATTTTTTTGTAATTAGTTTTTGTTAGGATTTATGGGATCTTCTTATTGAAAGGCTTTTTTGTTAAGTAGATTTATATTTGTATTTTAGTTCTTTCTTTTTTAAGCTTTATTTTCTCTTTCTATATGCTCTGCAATTTGGCATTGAGTGTGGTGATACGGTCTACTAAGCATGCTTTTTCTTTTGATGTATTGAATTCATTTTAGTCATTTTCTAATTTACATATTTTGGAAGCTGTTGGCTGGGGAGAAGGTGACCAAGTGAATGCAGTTCTTTTAACGGTATGATTTACATGAATTTAGCTGCTTCTTTTGATTTTAATTTAGGACAGCAAGAGCATATTGATTTTAATTAATGATCTTTCATCCTATTTTTATGGTTGAAGTTGAGAAGAGAATGTAGATTTGTTTTCATAATTTAAAATCAAACCAATTACGTAGCTTAATTTTCTACTGCAATGTACAGAAAATGCTTCAAATATTATAAATCATATCCATCTTTTCTTAGTAAAACCAAAAAGAAAATGTTAAAGTTGCTATTATAATACCATAAATCATATCCCCACTAATTTCAAAAATTTCTATTATGAACCGGTGCTTCTTCTTCATCTTTGGTAGAATGAATTCATTCTTGTGAATTTGCTATTATCAACTTAAATGATATGGTATGAATTAATTTGCTATTGGAAGAATTTAGACTTTCTTGTATGACCACATGAGCTTAAATTTTGAAGGCATTTCTGTGTTCTCTTCTGGGGCTCTCTCTCTTGTTGGTCTTAACTTCTACAGTATAAAGGTACTAAGATTACTGCTTTTTTATTTATTTACCAAGTTTGCTGGCCTTTTTTTTAATTTATTTACTAAGTTTTTTGAACTATTTACAAAGTTTGTTGCCTTTTTTTGAACTATTTTCTAAGCTTGCAGCCTTATTTTAATTTGCTTACTAAGATTGTTGCCTGTTTTTAATGTATTTACTAAGTTTGCTGCCTTTTTTAATTTATTTACTAAGTTTGCAGCCTTTTTTAATCTATATACTAAGTTTGTTGGCTTTTTTTCCTATACAAGAATTAGACTCTCATATATATAGATATGGACTTCATTTTTTAAATGTCTAAATATGCATAAAATATTAAATCATAAATCTAATTATGTTTTTATCTTTGCTACATAACATCCATGTCAATTACGCGAAACTATGGAATATATAGCCGAGCTCCATACTCAGATAAAAGAAGTAAGGGGGGAGGCGACACATCGCAACATCTAGATGATCCACCCATGCCGACAACGTAGAGTTTTAAATTTTATGTTAATAGTGACTGCAATTTGGAACTTGGTGGATTTATTTATGTTTTTTGGGACTTGTAACAGTGACTGCAATTTGAAACTTGGTGGGACTTGCTGTTTTTTAGGACTTGTGAACTTGGTGGATTTGTTGATATTTTTTTGGGATAATATTTATGATTTAAGAACTTGAGAAAATAATTTGATGTGTTATTAAATATTATTAATTTTATATTATAATATGAATTAGACATCTATTAATTTATTACTGTAAGTTATATATTTTATATCATATTATTGATGACGATTACATTATATAGAAAAAAAAGAAAACAAATTGATATTTAATATTTTTCGACGAAAATTCAACAAATCGTCGCTAAAAATATAGACGGCATTTAACAACAAAAATAATTCTGTCGCTAATTTTGCCTACGGAATACAATATACCGTAGGCAAAATTGCCTACAGTGTGGTTATTTTCGTTGGTAAATTTACCTACGGATTTTCAAATTCGTCAGCAAAATTGCCAACGGAGTACTTATTTCCATCGGCAAATTTATCTACGAAATTTTAATTCCGTCGGTAATTTTTTCAAATTACGGCAATTTCTCAATCTGCACTTTTCAACGGACTTACCAACGGAAGGTGTTTTCCATAGGTAAATTTACCGACGAAAATATTTTCGTCGACAAATGTACCAACGATACTGCTTTGCCATTTTCCATCACTAAATTTCATCGGTATTTTGATTTTTCTATGAAAATTCACTCATTTTGGTTGGCAATTTCCGTTAGAAATATAAATTTTTCTTATATTGATTGGCCCAATCTGAAC
>CM075821.1:16142305-16401663 GCA_037975025.1 Excoecaria agallocha | reverse complement strand
AAGAAAAGCTTTTCTCTACTGTACTTGATAAGTATAAGTTGCCTTATCCATCTCTAGCAAGGAAAAAATAGCATAATGAATAGTTAACTAGATTTTTATACATGTTTAAAAGGTTACATGTAAATCCTAGTAGTTTCACTTTTTCATATGAATTAGGAGAAAATTTTGTTGGTCATGCATTATGTGATTTGGGTACTAGTATAAAGTTGATGTCTTATTCAATTTGTAGAAAATTAAACTTGGGAGACATCAAGGAGACCCGAATGATACTATAATTGGCGAATAGGGCTATGAAGAGGCCCAAAGAAATAATAGAGGACTTATTGGTGAAGGTTGGAAATTTTATATTTCCAGTAGATTTTGTGGTGATGGATATAAAGGAGGATAGAAAGGTACCATTGATACTGGGAGGGCCATTTTTGAACACTATAAAGGCATTAATGGATGTACATGGACAAACAATTTTCCTATTCCGTCACTTAAAATGTCACAATTTTGCAACTTTTTTTATTTTTACCAAAGCCTTTGTGGTTTCGTAGCTAATCTTTTGGTAATATCTTCTTTTTAACGACGAAATTTAAATCTGTCTGTAAATTTAATTTTTTTGTAGTGTACCTAAGATAGAGGTTTCCCCAAATCAGAATACTACCTTTGAGCTACTTCAACCATTGATACTACTTCTGTCTTTCCAGTACTTTTGTTTACCCTAGTAACATATGCTTTCGATGCCTTTCTCTTTCCTAATTTAGCACTTGCCTCCTCTATGAGGTGAGTGAGATACCAAGATAATGGTTTATCTATAGCAATTGGCAAAGCCATTTCGATGGTGAATGTTTCGTTATTGATATCCATGATGGCTTTTGATCTATCACTCTTTTAATAGTTAACACAACCCCTTTTATGAAGATTTGCCCACTCAGGTGACTGTTCTCCATCAATCTCTTACTCAGAGTCAATTATGCCTTGGATAAGATACAAAGGGTATGACAATAATCTGTCTTATGACTCATATGTTGATGGTAAACACAATACGAATTGGCTCTAAGTGTCAACTTTTCATGATTCTTTATTGGTGTAGGAAGTAAAGGTAATAGCTTCCCCTCTTATTAAGACGAGTAAAGTGCCAAGACAATGGTTTACCTATAATGATGTAATGGTTTTGAATTGTCACTAAAACCCATGCAACCCCATCATTTCCTTAAATGTTCATTTTCTTAACCAAGTATTCCTCTCTTAAGCTATCATATTGGTTAATTTTTGAAGTCCAAGATGTAGCAGCTCTACCATCAGCAAAGGTATCCTCGATTATGCTTGACCCACCTCGTGGTGTGCACACTGAGATCCAACTGAAGGTGAAAGCAATCCTTCAATCTTTACCATTATTCTCTCGACAAATTCCCAAAACCTCCTATCTAGAATTCTATCAAATTCATCTTGTGGAGCAATATGCATTGAGGCAGAAGCTAGTGTATCTCTTAAAAGAGATATTCTCACCCCAAGATCTTCTATCATTTTACCTATCGCTGCTTGTCATCTCTCATTATTAGCCATTTCTTCTTCTATTATAGTCTCTCTACTGCTTTCAAAAAACTCACTCAAATCAAGCTGTAACCCAACCTCAGACTCAAACTGTAATCTCAACTCTAGCAACTCAAATATGAATCTTCAGACAAGGTGATTGTTTGACCCTCTAGACCGCCGAAATGAATCTATGATGGCTACAAAAGTCAATCATCAAGGATATTGCATAATGATTAATGCATGAATATGGTGTATACATGATGCATGAATATAATGAATGTGTTCGTCAAATGTCAATCACAACCATATATAAGCAAAAAAAAAAGCCTTTTAACCTTATTACTCCTATATAAGAGGTATGTAGTCTCTTTTCTAGGTGGGCTTAGCTCAACATATACAATGCACAGCAAAAAATGATAGTATAACCTCTTTTAATTGAAAGCACAAGCATATGAATTTTGGCCATTATGTATTTAAAAAATCCAAATAAATAGGATTAAGCCCACTGGGACATGGTAGCTTTTGATTAGTACCCTCCTAATTTAGATGGATTTGTTCAATACCTAAGGGCCCACATAGCAAGCATGAATTGTTATGGTTACACAACCTAAGGGAAGTACCTATTGTCATTACATAGGCTATAGTCAGGTGATGAAACTTTAAGGCTATCCAAGTACGGTCTCTGCCAATAGTTTAGCTTATCACAAGTATAACGACCAATGGGTCACTATTTTATATACCAATTGGTATTAGACTTGGCCTAGTTGGTCTCTTTGATATCTCCCCATATTTAGTGAATATAGGGCATGCTTTAGGATAGTACCAAGGCCAAAAGAGTGATGCCTAACTTAATTCTAAGGCTATAGGATGTATACAAGAAATGTAATTTTGAAATTGGACAGGACTAATAAGAAAAACCTAAATATAAGTAACTTAACCGAGATGTTTTTAGGAGCAACGTCTCTTAGTCCCTAACAAAGTCACCACTATGGCACGTATCGAAGCCTGCTTAATTTTGATTGGGTTTTTAGAGTCTCGCTTTTAGGATTTAAGATCAAATAAGGCTCACTATAACTCACAAATTGGCCATTTTATAATAAAAAGGGGTTTGGACCCAGTTAATTATTGATGGTCAACCTATAAAGACATCCAATGTGGGCTCAAAGAGGTAGGTTTTATGAAGTTGCCACCCAACAGAACGTTGGGAAATAAATCTCAACCTTTCAATGCCCAAATAAAGATTGGTGTTCAGGACATCACTCTTACTTGGCACCTTGGTTAGGTGTTTCTTATAATTAAGTTTTTATCATTGGTCCATTACCTCCCTTCTCATGTGATACAATACAATTTAGATTAAATAAACACGACAAGCATCTTGGAAAGTGATAAGTAAAAATAGTAAATAAATAAACAAGCAACCTACTTAAATTATTACAGAAGTAAATCATTCAAAACGAAAATGAAATAAATAACATACATAAATCGAGATATTCATTAGTTTAGGAACATTGTTTCCCTTATACATATTTACAAAAGGTGAAGAGTCCTTGTAAATTTTTAGAAAAACGCAGAATGATTGATCCTAATTTTGACGAAAATAAGAATCTCTTTTATTATGTTGTTTTGGGAGAAAAAAGTAGACATTGGTCCATTTTATTTAGAAAAAATACAAATTAATTAAGTAAAAATCATTTGAGCCCTTTTATTAATCATTCTAAAAAAATCATCTTTTACTAAACTATTACATCCCCAAAATTAAAATACATAAAAAATAATAATTAAAGTACAAGAATAAATAAATATATAAAGTACACCAATATAAAATATAAATAAATAATGCTAAATAAATAAATGCAATAAAAGGTAGGGAAAGAAAGAAAAACCACGTGAAGGCCAACCTCCAAAATGTTCTAATCTCCCAATAAAGTACTCCAAAATAGCGAAAGAGTAAATTGCTCAAAGGGACACAAAAAGATAGTACAATTAGCACATAAAGTCAAAATAAATCAATTATCAAATATAAGTCAATTAATTAACCAAATATTTGTAAATGTATACTGGAAAAAAATAGAGGAACAAAAAGCCAATCATGTAGAACAAAAGGGAAATGAGGTTTAAAAATAAATCTAAACATGCAAATGGATTAAATTAACGAAACAGCATTAAAAAATTGATGAAAGGGGCCAAACAAGGGTTACAAATGCCCTAGGACAAGATAAACGACCATAAAGAGAGGGAAAGATGGGACGAGGAGAAGGCATTGAGACATCTCATCAGTTGCACTAACCAACGGCCATCTATTGGACCTTTTTCCCATCTGTCACTCAAGGAAAAGACGGAATGCAGAGTTTTACACCTAAAAACAAAGAAAACTAAATTTAAATCCTAAACAAGCAATTCTATGACTCTAAAACATGCCAAATCTACTAAAAAAGAACAAATAGAATTTAAATCATGCCAACAAAGTATGAAACATGCAATTATATTCAATTAAATAAATTTCATACATCGATGAAAAATATAGAAATCTTACCATGCCATTCGAACAATTTTAAATCATCATGAGATAACAAAGATCACTATCAAGCAAATTAACTAACACAGGAATAATAAAACATGGCATTATAAACAAAGAACAAACCTAATCATCTACATGAACAGAATATGAATTTAGAGAGAGCAAGTGGTGGTAACGTAGAATATTGTCCTAAGGAATTCACGATTTTGTAACTCTAGAAAGCATACTTTATGTCCCAATCATTGATTCCCAAGTCCAAGATAAAGTGGTGTTTGATTTTGATGTGAAAGATTGCTTGAGGTTTTTTTCCTTCCGAGAATAGAGAATCAAATTTCTCTTCCTTAAAAGTCTTCCTCTATTTTCCAAGACATAATCTTTCTAAAGACCTAATTTTTTCCTTTAAATACCTAGAGAAGAGTTAGAGATTAACACTAACTCTAATCCTGCAAAATTGGAAGTTTAAATCCCTTAAAATCCATCCCAGATTAGATTCTCCAAAATTCGATCTTTATCCTAAGATTTTCAAAATTGAAAACATAAGAAATCTAGAAATAACCCCACAGACGGGCGTCTATAGATTATAGATGACTATCCCTCACACGATTTCTAAAATTATAAAAATATCCCTTAATCTGACCTGGACTGAAGGAAAGCAACCATGGACAAGCTTTCCTTCATGATAGACAACTGTCTATCATTGTCAGAGACTAAAACTTAACATTTATTTTTGAATTTCTTTCAAAAATTTTGGAAAATCAAAGTTAAAACTCACAAAAATATTTATAGAAATGTGAAAATCCAAGCCAAAACTTCGAGATCTGTGCTTTCTGTCAAAAGTACGACTGTTTCCTCATCATCGAATAACCCTAATCTAGGCTTCCTTAATTCACATTGTCTACACATAATACTCTTGCGTGTTGTGTGGGTCATTATGTATTGAGCAAATTTAAACAAATTAGGTGGTCACTCATCAAAGGTTATCATGCCCCGATAGGCCTATCCCAATATGTTTGAATTGCTTAAATATGTAATGGCCGAGGAAACACTACAAAGACAATGTGATGAGCTAGATAAAAGGCTGGATAAAAGGTTTTAGGAGTTTAAAGAGGGATGCTGGCCATGATAGGGGGATTGCTTGCTCCAACCACTAAGCCACCATTGAATCCAATGGGGTTGAGCACTACTAAAGGCACCCCCTCGGCAGGAATTGGACAAAGGGGAACATTATACCTGCTCTCATAGAGGATTTCATAGAAGATGAGGAGATGGATAAGCTAGTGGGGATAAAAGACAGAGGTCTTAGGGTTGAAGATTTAGCCTTTAAGAAATTAGAGGAAAAGATAAAAGCAATGGCACGCCTATTATTGACTAATAAGGGGATTGACCTAGAAGACCGAGACTTAGATGGTGAAGAGCTACTACCTCAGAAATTTGAGATGCCTGAATTGCCTAAATTTGATGGCACATCGGACCTTTCGACACATATAAGGCAATACACTCTTATGATCAAGGGAATCATGCTGACAAAGAAGTAAAATGTAGAGTATCTCTCTTTTAGCTTAGCGGGGGTGGCCATTGACTGGTACCATAGGCTAAACCACCAAACCAAAAAAGATTAAGACCTTCTGATAAAAGAGGTCATGCAACAATATGACTATAACACCTGTATAGAGGTTACATTAAATGATTTGGAGCTACTCTAGCAGAAACTTGATAAGTTTTTCCATGAATACTTCGCTCTATAGAGGAATAAGGTTATGGAGATAAAGAAAAAGCCCAATACAACTTATCAAATAAGGTTGTTCATAAGGAATGCTAGCCCATACCTAAAAGATGGCCTGAAAATGAAAGGGATCAAAGATTGGGAAGCTCTCAAGGACATTGCCAACAAAGCTAAGGGAGGATACCTGGCCAAGAAAGCGAGCAACTAAAACCATAGGGGACATAATGGCAATGGTACCCAAGGAACAAGAGAAGTGTTAGCACTTGTAGCAGCTTTAAGGAATTATTCCAATATGGGTAAACCTCTATCTTGGGTCTCCAAGCTGCTAGTTAAAGAAGGAACATTGTAGCCCTACTATATAAGCCAGCTAAGGATCATAGCAAGCCAAATCACTAGTCAAATAAGTTCTACGCATTCAACCAACACACAGGCCATCTAACGGATCATTTTCAAATTCTCAGGTATAAAATCTAGGACCTTATTGACAACAAGCAGATCTTAGATCTCGAAAAGAGGCATAGAGGTTACAATGCTACTTGAGCAACCATAGGGGCATCATAAGACCTAGATGTTTTGTTATGTTTTAATAAGTGTCTTTGAATAATGAAGTTTTTCTTTAGCTATTTTAATTACATGAGTGTTCCTTATGCTTGCAATATCTTTTTTTTTTTTTTGCATCATACATGGTAATAATCATAGCATCTCCAAGACATTAATTCAATGAATATAAACTTTCATTTAACCTTGAGAAAAATACATCTTGAATGCATCCATTATGACTTTTGAAGTAGGGTCTAAAAAAAAGAATAAAAAAATAATAAAAATGAAAAAGAAAGAAAAATAGAATTTTTGCTTGGACTTAGAGTGGCACAGATAAACCCTAAGAAACATATATACTAAACACGATACAAGACTGATATACGCTAAAAGTGGTAGGGTCCAGAAGGTTGTTTTAACTTCCAATGATGAGGGAAAGGATTATGCTAGGATCACCTCCTGTGTACCGAAGACAATTTCCCTACCGTGGATAGGTAAAGGATGCTCTAGTTTTTTTTGTAATCCTAAGAGAATTACCCTTCCACTAAACAGGGAATAGTTCCAAAGATTATTATGAACCCACATATTTTTCCTTTAAGTCAAAGATCTTATTTGTGGTGTCTCAATGAAATATGCCACTCCTATCTCCACTCCGTCAATTAAAGCGATCATAGGGCAGCTTCATAGGGTTGGATTTTCCCGATGGGGAAATAAGAGGGTTTACTATAGGCATACTAGTGAAATGGTTCATTCTCTCATCTTTATAGGTTCAACATTCTACCAGTGATTGATCCTTATGGTTGAAGACAAAGTGAAATTTTGCAACACTAGACCTATCCACCCATTCACAAGATAATCAATTGCAGACCGTAAGAATTTGGTGGCATTAAGTTTGGCGAAATGGAGTGTGACCACCTTGTAACTCGTGGTGCATCTGCAAATCTACATGAAAGATTTTTCACTCTTAGTGACTCTTTACAAATCTATATTTTCCAACAATGCCAAAACATTACAAACATTATTCACTGGGCAGTACTTGGTGGCTAAGGATGATCACGGGGCAGGGAATTGCTCCCCACCTACTACCCTACGCAGGGGCAGGGATTCCCCATCCCCATGCTCGGTAGCATTTCAAAGGAAAAATTTCCCCCATCCCCATCCCCACGGGGATCTCTATCCCTGCGGGGATCCCCATCCTCATAAAAAATATTTAAAAAAATTAATTATAACTAAAATGTAATATTTAACAAATAATTTTAATTTAAATATAACATTTAATAATTAAAAAATATAAATTTAATTACAAATTAAATTAATATAAAATTTAACAATTGATAAAACTAAAATTAAATATAATTTAAAACTAAATTATATATATAATTAAATTTAATTACTAAATTTCGAGGGTAGAAAAATTTCGAGCCGAAGACCACAATTCCCATCTCCGCCCTGAAATCTAAGTCAAAAAATATTTTTTTCCCCCATCCCCGCCCCCACAAAAAAAATTTTGGGGATTTCTCATCCCATTCGGGGTAATTCCCCGTCGAGGACGGGGATTTTTCACCCCATGATCATCCCTACTGGTGGCCAAAAGATTAGGGGTCCCTATTTCTATGCTTGTGAGTCTATGGATGACATAGTACAAGTCAACGTACCTTATGGTACCAAGCCATTGCATTGAAAAACTAAAAAAGGTTCCAATGTTGAAACCCCTAAAAAAAGAGAGAAAAGCCTCGCAAGTCAAAAATCGAAAAGGCAGCCTTGCTAAAATTGGGCACCTCGCTAGGGAAAAAATTAAAAAAGGCACCCTAGGTAGAAATTAGGGGTTGAGAGAAAATATTCAATTAAGAAAACTGAGAGGGCTAATTGATAATAGGAGTTAGATACACACAAGATGTTCTCCTTAAAATTAAATAAAACCTATGTTTTTACATTGCATGCCTGGCTCTACCTATTATTATTGCCTTGGATACATATAGATAAGAATGCAAATATAAGCATGATCATGTGATTAACTATCCAGGAAACTTGTGACACATAAGGACAAATGCCAAAAAAAAAGAAAAAAAGAGAAAGGCCATTAGATATGAAAACTTTAACTGGCTCTCTAAGCAAAAGTTAGGCTAAAGGGTGATGGAATATGACATGGTATGTGCATGATAATCACGCAGCGAAAAAATAATAAAATCGATCATACATACCACGCAATCCATAAACAAGAAATGAAAACGTGCAATTTTAGAGTTTTAAAAACTTACAACTTTAAATGCACTTTAAGATTTGATTTTGATGATGACCAGCAACTAAGAAGGATTTATTCACCTTAGATCTTCACCACCAATGCCAAAGGAATAGCCTCTATGCCACTCCTCTCTATGTTCACACACATAATTGCAAGGAAGGCTTAAAATTGAGAGTGCTAGCTCTATGTGTAAAGTAATTGGCAATGGTAATGGATTGAAGCTACAAGATCTGATCTTGTACTTCCTTTTGGTTGCTATTTCTTCCCAAGAACATAAGAGAACAAGGAAGAATCCTTTTCCCTTGTAAAATTCGGCCAAGAGTGTGAGAGAGATCAAATTCACGCCTAGGGTTTTAGTTTTAGTTCATTAATATATCTCACTAATTTAGGTAAGTGTTAAATTCGAATTTTTCTATCTTTTAGCTAGTAAATTAGCCTCCATTACTTCCTAATTAAGTGACATACATTAACTCAAACTCCTTTAAATTTTAAATTCAAATTAATTCAAAATAAACATAAGACATTTAATCAAAATAAATCACTTTATTTAGGGATATGGTTGCCAAAATTCCTATTGAATTTATCCTTGGATTTTCGATTACCTTATCTCTATTTAATTAATTTATTTTGATTTAAATGTCATTAGGATTTAATACTCAATTAACTTAATTAATCCAAGATAATTAATTAATTGAAATTAATCCTATTGGGCCAAATTTATCTCTCTCATGGACCAAGGTCCAATAACAATTTTAATACCCATTACATACATTAATTTGACTTTAATTAAAAGCCCAAATTAATGCCCAATATGCTATTTAAATATTTTAAGTCCAATGCTTTGTGTGCGATCCTATAGGTCCATTTAATATTGGCAATGAATTAATGAATTAATTCAAAGGCTATATACATTCTCTAGCAAGATATTATAACAATTCAAATTAAATGAAAATGCAAATGGCATTTAGTGACCTAATGCAATTTTACATAGTCCCTTACCCTTAAATATCAGAATTAATATAAGGCATTAAACCAGTCATCCTTATATATACTAATTCCTTTCTTGATATTCTAGTGATACTAAACTCTCAGATAAATAATAATTACTCATTATTTCATCTCGGTATGGCCATACACTTCTTAGTTCACTGATCAAGTGGCCAATGATATTTTTTTCTCTTATCGAGAGGGGTAATCCCTTCACTTCTCTCATGCTCTCTAACATGGATTAATGCATACCCAAGCATACCCATACTTGTCACCTTATTACGAGCACGTTAGGTGTATGTCAAAGTACACAATAATTCATAAAGAGTTTCATAGAGATTTTAGGTCTAAGAACTCTGATGCAAAACTTGCACATGAGAAACACTTATAGCTTATACCATGTAGTGTTCTCATGAACGAATCGAATCCAGATACCATGTTCTAAACATGTATCTATGATCTCTGATTGACACTCTTGTCCTTATGATCCGTAAGATAGAACTCATCTTATCAGAGAGAGCATACTAGTCTTAATTCATTTGTTATTCCTATAACAATGACTGACTAGGGATATTTAGAATGAAGTCTCATTTATTTTAAGGTCTTACAATCATATGCCTCACACATGATAACTTAAACTGAAACAACATTCTTGGATAGTTCTATCAATTGATATGCACAGGAATACAATAGATAAAACAAATGCCTCATTTATTAAATTAAATGCTAACCTTAATTAAATAATCTCCCACTAGCACTAGTCCCAATTGGGCATAGCCCTAAGACCGAATGCTCTTAAATGAGCTTCATGCAGATTTAGACGCAATTGTTTCGTCAAAGGATTTACTACATTGTCTTCACTTGCTATCTTGCTAACCTTAACGTCCCCACGATCAATGATCTCTCTGATTAGGTGGTACCTCCTGAGTATGTGTTTGGATTTCGGGTGTGATCGGGGCTCCTTGGCTTGTGCGATGGCCCCATTGTTGTCACAGAAAATTTCTAATGGATCTAGAATGCTTGGGACCACTCCTAATCCAAAAATGAAATTTCAAATCCAAACAGTCTCTTTTGCAGCCTCGCTTGCTGTAATATACTTAGATTCTATAGTTGAGTCAGCAACGGTCTCTTGCTTCGAGCTTCTCCAGCTGACAATACCACTGTTCAAAATAAAAACAAACCCAGATTGCAATCTTGAATCTTGAGTGCTGGTCTAAAAAGTAGCATCGGCATAACCTTATATGACGAGCTCTTCTTGACCACCATACACCAAGAAGTGATCCTTAGTCCTTCGCAGGTACTTTAAAATCCCCTTTACAGCAAACCAATGCTTTTCACCAGGGTCTTGCTGAAACCTAATTGTTATACTCAGTGCATGAGCAACATCCAACCTAGTACATAACATAGCGTATATGATAGATCCAATAGCAGATGCATATGGGATTCTACTTATGTTATCCCTTTCTTCTTTGGGTTTAGGCCAATGTTCTTTAGTTAAAGGAACTCCCAAAGCCAAAGGTATGTACCCTTTCTTTGAGTCTCCCATACTAAAATGCTTTAGTACTTTGTCTATGTACTTTTCTTGACTTAGTCCCAAAAGCCGATTCGATCTCTCTATAGATCCAAATACCAAGTATTGTCTCGGCTTTACCTAAGTCTTTCATTGAGAAACATTTCCCTAACCATTGCTTAACCTTTTGCAATGTTGGAATGTCATTCCCAATGATAGTGGATTTGGACTCTAGTTTATCATATGTTAATTTCTTAAAATGTGCTTCACAGCCCCAAATCCTGAGAAATGACATATTGGGTTCTTTCCCAGTCCATACTTTGTATGGTGTCTTCTCAATTGCTTTAGATGGAGTATAGTTTAATAGAAACATAGCAGTTTCTAATGCATAACCCCAAAAGGAGATAGGAAGATTTTCTTGACTCATCATTGATCGAACCATGTCCAATAGAAGTCGATTTCTCCTTTCGGACACACCATTCCATTGTGGTGTTCCAGGAGGAGTGAGCTGTGAAATAATACCACACTCCTTCAGATGACTGTCAAACTCTTGGCTTAAGTATTCGCCACCTCGATATGATCAAATGGCTTTTATACTTTTGCCAAGTTGGTTTTCTACTTCATTCTTAAACTCTTTGAATTTCTCAAAAGTTTCAGACTTATACTTCATTAGATAGATGTAGCCATATCTACTGAAGTCATCTGCGAATGTCACGAAGTAGCTAAAACCACCTCTAGCTTGTGTATTTAATAGTCCACATACATCGGTATGTATTAGTTCCAATAAGTCATTAGTCCTCTCACCTTTCTTGTAAAAGGACTCTTTGTCATTTTTCCATGCAAACATGGCTCGCATGTGTCATAAGACTCTAAGTCAAATGACCCAAGCACTCCAAATTTATGGAGTCTTGAAATGCATTTTTCATTTGCATACCCTAAACGACAATGCCAAAAGTAATTAGGGTTCAATTCGTTTGATTTAACCCTCTTTGTATTAATGTTGTATATGGACTTTTTGTTTTGTAGATCAAGGATATAAAGGCCATTTTACAACATGGCATTGCCATATGAAATGCCTTGGCAATGAATATGAGCATTGCCATTTCTAATAACAAAATCAAATTAATCCAAATCCAAACAAGAAACTGAAATAATGTTTCTACTCATAGCAGGCACATAATAACAATTTTTCAAAACTAAACAAAGTTCGAAAGGTAAAGTGAGTTGATAGTCGCCTATCTCCATGGTAGCAACTCGTGCTCCATTCCCTATATGAAGGTCCACTTCATTCTTCCTAAGTAACCGCCTATTTCTTAGCCCCTGCACATTTGAACAAATGTGAGAACCACAACCAGTATCCAATACCCAAGTGGTAGAAATAGAAAGATTAATTTCAACAACAAAAATACCAGAACTGGATGCCTTGGCTCCATTCTTCTTTTGTTCTTCCTTGAAGAGAGCGCAATTCTTCCTCCAATGCCCTATTTTGTTGCAGTGGAAGCATGTGCTCTCACTCTCCTTGAGCTTGCACTCCCATTTGACTTGAACCGAGCCAGGTCATTCTTGGGTTTTGCCTTTCCCTTTCCCTTTCCCTTAGCGGGTTAATGCCTCCTTGAACCATAAGTATGGGATTGGTCTTTTGAATGTTCTCTTCAGCATTCTTAAACATCCTATGAAGCTCAATGACTGTCTTGTTCATTGCATGCATGTTATAATTCATCACAAATGGATCATAATCATCAGTCAATGAACCTAAGATTAAGTCAGTAGCCAATTCCTTCGAGACTTGTACCTTAAACTTCTCAAGAGTATCAAGATACCCTTTCATCTTGAGTACATGGGTACTAACAGGAGTACCCGCATCCATCTTACAAGAAATTAAGGCCTTTGTTGTCACGAACCTCTCGTGACGAGCTTGCTCTTGGAACATCTCCTTGAGGTGCACCATGATATCATAAGCCTCTTGGTCCATAAATTGCTTCTGCAAGTCAAGCACCATAGTGGCCAGCATCAAACAGGTCACACCATTGGAGTCGCTCTTCTTGGTCTCAAAAATTTCCTTTTGAACCGCAAAGGCATTCCTTCCAGGTTCTTCAGGCAAGGGTGCATCCAAAACATACGACTTTTTCTCTTGCTTAAGAACTATTCTTAAGTTTCGAGACCAATCTATGAAATTGGTGTCATTCAGTTTGTCCTTTTCCAGGACTGATCGCAATGAAAAGTTGTTGTTTGAAAAAGCCATTTTCAATCTACAATGAAATGAGGTCTTATTTATAATCCCATAAACCGAATTAATATCCCTTTAAATAATTCGCGTTGGTGATTTAATGTGGGCCAAGATCCACTTTTCACAACAAATTATTAGTCAAGATGAGCTTGTCCACTTAATAAGTTAAGTTACTTAGGTATGAAAACTCCAATCATGTCTCGTGCATGACTCTTGGATCAAATGGGCTAACATCTTAAGATGTTATAGCACAAACCCATTTATTAGTTGCCTAGGTCCGGGCATCTCTTTCCATGTTAAGTCCAACCTACATTCACAACCCATGCCTCACAAAGATAATCGGGCGTATCTAGGACTCCTAGTATACGTGACCGATGATCTATGCCTTGACATGTTTTGAATGAGGAAAGTAACTTTGTGACTTACTATTTTAGGGATTCATTTTATTATGGCTTACATGGCATACGCTTTGTCATCCATTCATAGCATGTATATATATATAATTGCATAAAGTAAAGCATGACAAACATAGGCCCAAAAACCTACAACTAAGATTCTATACTATTACATAAGAATCTTCGAGTTGGGCTTCTCTACTTCGGTGGGCTTTATCTTGATTTACAAAGTCTTCAAATAAATTTTATTCTAAGAAATAAATGAAACTTTTACAATAATACATAATGGCTCGCAGGCCATATTTAATTAGAAAAACTCGAGGCCCATGAATGCACCATGCATATCCATTCATCACATAAAACAAGCAAATAAATATACATAACATTCATGGATAAAACAAAGTTCAATTTTAACTAATTTAGCAAAGCCCATTAATGGAAATAATGTACTTTAAATTTTAATAGAGGACCCCGTGATGGGCTTGGGCCGAAGCCCAATGGACTAAATCCTATTATTGAATAAGTTCTCTTAAAAGCCCAAAACACAAACTAGTTAGATTTGTGCCATAAATCAACTCTAGTATAATTTCAAAATTTGCCATTTTTAATTTTATGTCATACAGCCCATAAACATTAAAAATACATATAATATGTACCAACATGAATTAAAACATAAAATCATGAAGAACATATATATCATACACGGCATTCATATTAAAACAAACAAACAACAATGAAACTAGTTGTTTAATGCTCGTATAATGCCACAAAAATACACAAACACTTAAAATAATTTTATAAGTCATTTAATAATTTAAATAAGGTCATAAATATTGAGTTAATTTTCTGTACCGATCTAATCTAAATGTATTTTTACCATTTTAATCAAAATAAAACAAACAATGTTGATTAAACATGTAACAAACACAAACTAGTTATAGTTTTAAGTGATTTTAAAATTAATCAATTAAATTGTCATGGACTAGAATTAAAATAAATTTTAAAATATGTCCAGAACTGATATTTAATTTTAAAAATCACTTACAAACATGCCAAAATTGTTTTTACATTTAATTTTGAAAACTAGTGTTATACAAACACTTATCATGCCAACTAGCACCTAGTTTCAAGATTAACATGTACCATCAAGTATTTACAATTAAATCCAATCATGAACAGATCTAAGAACATCTTAGGACAATATATTAACATTTCATATTAATTATAATACCTATCTAATCATTTAAAATTGTTTTTATACCAAAACAATGCAAAAAACTCAAAATAGAAAATTTCAGCATTGCAAGTTTTTAAACAAACGATTTTTTATTAAATATTTAATGCATCTAAAGCACCAAAATAAGCATGTTTAGTCTCTGATACCACTGATGGAATATGACATGGTATGTACATGATAATCATGCAGCGGAAAAATAATAAAATCGATCATACATACCACACAATCCATAAACAAGAATCGAAAATATGCAATTTTAGGGTTTTAAAAACTTACAACTTTAAATGCACTTCAAATTTTGATTTTGATGATGACCAGCAACTAAGAAGGATTTATTCACCTTAGATCTTCACCACCAATGCCAAAGGAACAACCTCTATGCCACTCCTCTCTATGTTTACACACACAATTGTAAGGAAGGCTTAAAATTAAGAGTGCTAGCTCTATGTGTAAAGTAATTGGCAATGGTAATGGATTGAAGCTACAAGATCTGATCTTGTACTTCCTTTTGGTTGCTATTTCTACCCAAGAACATAAGAGAACAAGGAAGAATCCTTTCCCCTTGTGAAATTCGGCCAAGAGTGTGAGAGAGATCAAATTCGCGCCTAGGGTTTTAGTTTTAGTTCATTAATATATCTCACTAATTTAGGTAAGTGTTAAATCCGAATTTTACTATCTTTTAGCTAGTAAATTCAGCCTCCATCACTTCCTAATTAAGTGACATACATTAACTAAAACTCCTTTAAATTTTAAATTCAAATTAATTCAAAATAAACATAAGACATTTAATCAAAATAAATCACTTAATTTAGGGATATGGTTGCCGAAATTCCTATTGAATTTATCCTTGGATTTTCAGTTACCTTATCTCCATTTAATTAATTTATTTTGATTTAAATATCATTAGGATTTAATACTCAATTAACTTAATTAATCTAAGATAATTAATTAATTAAAATTAATCCTATTGGGCCGAATTTATCTCTCTCATAGACCAAGGTCCAATAACAATTTTAATAGCCATTACATACATTAATTTGACGTTAATTAAAAGCCCAAATTAATGCCCAATCTTCTATTTAAATATTTAAAGATCAATGCTTTGTGTGCGATCCTATAGGTCTATTTAATATTGGTAATGAATTAATGAATTAATTCAAAGGCTATATATATTCTCTAGCAAGATATTATAGCATTCCAAATTAAATGAAAATGCAAATGGCATTTAGTGACCTAATGCAATTTTACATAGTCTCTTACCTTTAAATATCAGAATTAATATAAGGCATGGAACCAGTCATCCTTATATATACTAGTTCCTTTCTTGATATTCCAGTGACATTAAACTCTCAGATAAATAATGATTACTCATTATTTCATCTCGGTATGGCCATGCACTTCTTAGTTCACTGATCAAGTGGTCGATGATATTTTTCTCTTTTATCGAGAGGGGTAATTCCTTCGCTTCTCTCATGCTCTCTAACATGGATTAGTGCATACCCAAGCATACCCATACTTGTCACCTTGTTACGAGCACGTTAGGTGTATGTCAAAGTACACAGTAATTCATAAAGTGTTTCATAGAGATTTTAGGTCTAAGAACTCTGATGCAAAACTTGCACATGAGAAACACTTATGACTTATACCATGTAGTGTTCTCATGAATGGATAGAATCCAGATACCATGTTCTAAACATGTATCTATGATCTCTGATTGACACTCTTGTTCCTATATGATCCGTAAGATAGAACTCATCTTATTAGAGAGAGCATACTAGTCTTAATTCATTTGTTATTCCCATAACAATGAATGACTAGGGATATTTAGAATGAAGTCTCATTTGTTTTAAGGTCTTACAGCCATATGCCTCACACATGATAACTTAAACTGAAATAATATTCTTGGATAGTTCTATCAATTGATATGCACAGGAATACAATAGATAAAACAAATGCCTCATTTATTAAATTAAATGCTTTATAATAATGTATTGGGGCTAGGGCTTACACTAACAAAGGGCAGGGTGAAAACCTAAAAATAGGCAGTCTATCCTATAAAAAAAGGCAAATAAAAAGTCATTGGATTGGGTTGGGTCCATTCCAGGCAAAAATAAGGCATAAGGTTATGTGAAAATCCCTGACAAGACATATTTATCGCTAACAAAAGCTAGTGTGAAAACCCACAAAGGGAGTACTACCTTCAAATAATGACTATAGATGTCTAGAGAAACAAGGGATTATTAAAACATCCGGGAGGCCCCTGTTCAAACAAATAGGTCACTGTTAAAAGCTCAAGGTACCATCCCAAGGGGACATGACGTGCAAATTTCTTTAAGCAGAGGGCATGATCCTTCCCATATGAAATGGCAAACACAGAACCATGCACTATATGACCAATCAAAAAGCCTCAAGGCACTAAGAAAAAGCCAAGCCAGTATTCTCTCAAGCTTTTCTAGGGGTTATTAAATAGACCTCTGAATGGTTGTTTGCCAAAGAATAATAGTCGAGTCAAGTTCTCAGCAAGCCCTATACCACCTGAAATATAGTCTATTACAATCTTACATACATTCGTATGCATCATTTCTTACATGCTTCATATAATAAGTCTATGCATATCAGCACCACACATAGTCTCTACGTACACATGGCCCTACATGCATGCAACTGCATATATTTCATGCATATAACTACATACACATAACTCACACACACATATAGTGTTTGTGTACACCTGTTGTTATAAAGGAAAGAAGAGAAGTGCACCATTTGAATGGGGCACCAGATGTCGCTTTACTGGAGTTGATGAAAGCAAGCTATAAGGTGTACTCATTCAACATGAGTTGATGAAAGTAAGCTATGAAGTACAACCATTTGACATGGGTTGATGAAAGCAAGCTATAAAGGGCATTCATTCGACATGAGTTGATGAAAGTAAGCTATAATGTGCACTCAATCGACATAGGTTGTTGAAAGTAAGATATGAAGTACAACCATTTGACATGAGTTGATGAAAGGAAGCTAAGAAGTATAACCATTCAACATAAGTTAATAAGAAGCAATCTATGAAGTACACTCATGGCAAACTCGACCTATCTTTCCTGTTGAAACATGGGATGACTCCCTTCTACAGTAAGATACACATGAGAAGAATCTTATATCAAAGAGAAGAGCATTTCCAAAATCTTCCTACAGATAAAACTCAATCTTCCCACAGATGATAAACCAAAATCTTCCTACAAATTGTAGACCAATCTTCCCACAGTCCATAAACCAAAATCTTTCTATAGATGAAAATCCAATCTTCCTACATATGGTACACCAAAATCTTTCTATAGATTGTAAACAAATCTTCCCATAGTCTATAAATCGAAATCTTTCTATAGATGAAAACCCAATCTTCTTATAGATGAAAACATAATCTTCTTACAGACGGTAAACTAAAATCTTCCTCCAGCTTGTAAATCAATCTTCCCACAATCCATAAACTAAGATCTTCTGAAAGATGAAAACCCAATCTTCTCAAAGATGGTAAACCCAATCTTCCTACAGGTGAAAACCAAACCTTACTACAAGTGAAAACTTTCCATAGGTAAAAATAAAACCAATCTTCCCACAGATGATAGGTCGGTCTTCCATGGATGACAACCAGAATTTTCTATGAGTCACCCGACTAGAATTTCTTACAAGTTACAACCTGAGTTTCTAATAAACCATAAGTCAATCAAACAATCAACTAAAGATTCGCTGTCACAAATGGTATGCGCTTTTAAGAGATTTACTGCCTCAAATGGTATGTATCTTTAATTACATCAAATTAATTAGCCAGAGATTTGCTACCTTATGTATGCATCTTTTTCCTTTTACTCAAAATTTTGGCTCACTTGGGCACTAGTATACTAAGTTTCCCAAAATTAGAGGCAACTATAAACACCGAATCCCGAGGTAGCTCAAATCAAAGTTACCTAATAAGGAAACACTATTCATATTATAGACAGAGAATGAAAACTTTGAGCCATATCCTTAATTTATATAAAATTTTTTAAAGTTTTTATTGGGCTTTATCTTTTTGCATTTTTTTCGGAACTAAAATGGGATTTTAATGGCGTAAATCACAATTTTCTGTTAATAGACACCCATGTGTGGTGATAGACACCCTACCTTTTTGTCACTACCCATCTGTAGTGACAAACAGGCTACTCATTTGTGGTGATAGACACCCTGTCCGTCTATCGCGTGATTTTTATATTTACTTTCCACATTTTTTAAGTGAGAAAGAGGGGACTTTTTAAGGAAATTTGATCTCAAATCTGATATGGTCTTTGAGGATCAGATCAGGGTTTTAAATCTTAAAAATAAGAGTTTTAATTAGACTCGAAAACTCCTTAAAATAAATAGGAAAAAACCCTAAGGCTTTAGAGGATTCTTTTTCTTCTTCATTTGGGTGGCTAAAAATTCATCTTTTCAATTTGGGCAATGTTAGAGACGTAGCCATTGGTTCTTAAGGGTAAAAAACTAATTTTTATCTCTTGGGAATAAAAAAGGCTCCTTTACATCTTTTCACAACAACAAAATTTTTTTATTATTTTTCAATCGTGAAAACCAATCAGAGAGAAATTTGGAGCACAATTCTCTAGACTTCTAAAAAAGCAACTGAGGGCAATATTTTAGACCCTCTCACTCCCTCTTTCTTGTTGTTATGCCATGAAAGTATGATGTTAATTGATGTTATAATGCAATGATTATTTTATGTGTTATTTAATTAATTTTTTTATTATTTCTGACTATCAATTAAATATATAGAATGACGTGTTTGAGACCCTTGATCCTCTATTAATTCACATTTGAACTTCTTAGTTAAAATTCTATTTGTTGTTAATTTAATTATTTTGCATGATTTGAATATGTTTTGATGTTTTAGAATAGATCTGGCATGTTTTCGAAGATGGAAATATGTATGCTTAGGTCTTAAATTAATATTTACAATTTTTTGCCATATTCTGTATCTTTCTATCTGTGTGACATATGACAAAGAGGAAAAAAGCCCCACAGATGGCCATCTATCATAGCGACAGACGGGACATTGCTGGACTTCCTTTCTATCCCGTCTCTCCTTTCATTTTGCCCGTCTGTCCTCTTTGTCTGGTCATCTGTGGCTTTATTTCTATCATGCTATTGACATTTCATGTTTATTTTTTATATTCATTCTTCTCACATGCTTAGCTATATTTTTAAGTGTTATTCTTAATCATATCTTATGCAGGTCACATTCTATCTGCATATTTATTTATAGTCCATAATGCATTTTTCAATGTCTATTATTTATTATTATTTTCTTTTGTTACATTACTAACTATTATTTCCTTTGTGTGTTTTTTAGTATTTAATTATTTATTGCATTGGGCTTTAGAGCTTGGGAGGTTGAAATACCTTGAAGGATTTTTATGGATAATCCTATCCCCTTTTTGCTAATTTATTTTATTTAATTTATTATTTGCTTTACTTATTTTCATTGTTTATTTGAATTTATTTCATTTTGGGGATGTAATAGGTAGTAATAAAATATTTTTTGCACAATAAATGACAAAATCACCCAAAACCATTTTTACTTACTTAAATTGGGCTATTCATAATAAAGTGGATCAATGTCCAATTTTCAACCCTAAAATCACATAAAAAAAACCCTTTTCTAAATATGAATAAGGGAACCAATATTTCCAATGTAATTGATTCCCCAATTTATGTATGTCATTTTATTTTTTCTCATTGGACAATTTGTTTATGTAATAGTTTAAGTAGCTTTACTTATTTCTTTTTAAGTATCACTCTCTTGCATGCTTGAGTGTTTATTTATGCAATGCATTGCATGAGAAAGGAGGCAGTGGATTAATGTTTAAAACCTAATTATAAGCAAAACCTAACCAAGGTGCAAGTAAGAGTGATGTTCCGAACATCAATCTCCATTTGGGCATCAAAGGTTAGACTCACTTTTCCAACATTTTGTTGGATGGTGAGTCTGTTATATCTACCTCTTGAGCCCACTTGGACACCTTCATGGGTTGACCATTAATAATAAAATTAGGCCCAAGCCCTTTTTCTATTGTGAAGTGGCTAATTTATGAGTTTTGTAAGCCTCATCCGATCTTAGACACTAAAAGTGGGCCTCCGAGAATGAACCCGAATACAAGCGAGGCTCGGCACGATCAAATTGGGTAACCAAGTCACTTATGCCATAGTTCTAATGAAGAACCTTCAATTGCAGTCACCTCTTCTTTGCATATCTTGACTCATATGAAATAAAGAGCATCTTGTCTCTTTCCTTTAGCCAACACAAGATTTCCATTTGTGATCTTACAAGATATTGCACCAAAAAGACTTATACAGCCATCATCATCACCAAGTATCAAGAACATGTCTCACATTGTTAAGCCACAACTTGCATTTAGTATTTATGCCCAAGCATACCTTTCCTATGCCAATAATTTTAGATCAACCTGCATTTGCCATTCTAAAATGACCAAAATCGCCACTAGGTATAGATGTGAAAAGATCACATTTATTAGAGATTTGATATAAGGCTCTAGAATCAATGGCCTAAGTAGAATTATGGCCATCAAGGTATAAAAAACTAGCATTAGTAAAAATGACAACATCGCCATCACATGCAATTGAAGTTATATCTTAATTTGTCATTTTTCTTCTCTTCATTCTTCTTTTTTACGTACTCCTTTTTCAACTCCCTACAAAATCTTTTCACATTCCCTAGCTTGTCATAATGATAGCAAGTAATTCCCTTTCTTGACTTGGATCTCCCTCTTGATTTGTCATTTTCCCTCTTGATTTGTCATGATTGTTTAACTACTTGTTTGAATTTTGAGACTGTCTAACTTTGTTTCTTCCACGTTGTTCAGTAAAAACTACTTTTAACTTATTGGAAAATGCTACTTTCTCATGGTTTTTTAATTTGACAAGCTTTTACAAACCACATCTATAGATGGCTTACCCACATAAGCTAAATTACTCAAAGCAAAAACTAAGGTTTCCCAACGGTCAAGCAAAGTACCAAGATGAAAATAAGCGTGCAATTCATCAAATAATATAATTTCTAAGTTTACCAAATAATTAACAATGTCTTTAAAATTACTCAAGTGCTTAGCCATGCTATTTCTATCCTTAAATCTCATATGCAAAAACTTTCTAATAAGAAATGTTTTATTTTGTAGAGACTTTCTTTCGTATAAGTTTGAAATTTTTTCCATAAAGATGCAACATTTTTCTGTTAGGCTCCATGATGATAAACATTATTGTCTATCTATTGCCTAACTGTAGCCACAATCTTCCCATCCATTTACTCCATTCCTT
This sequence comes from Excoecaria agallocha, assembly GCA_037975025.1. Classification (NCBI taxonomy): domain Eukaryota; kingdom Viridiplantae; phylum Streptophyta; class Magnoliopsida; order Malpighiales; family Euphorbiaceae; genus Excoecaria; species Excoecaria agallocha. Next base: position 16,379,407 of record CM075821.1, on the reverse strand, counting down.
ATTTGACTTATTTTCTGATTTAGCTTTATCACCCTTTATAAGATCATAAAGATCTTTACAATCTAAAAGATCTTCCATTCTAGACTTTTAAATAGAATAGTTTGACAAAGTCAATCTAAATATAGTAGAGGAATTTAAATAGCTGAATCAAGACTCAGATAGCAATTGTTAGGACAAAAATGGGTTGTGTGCCTAATACAAGCAAATCGACAACATAGGCTCACAGTAAACAACTACTATCTTTTTTCCTTCATATGAAAAAAAATATAAATGGGCAAACTAATACAGTGAATCACAACCATAAAACACAATAGAATTTTTAAGTGGAAAACTCTTTGATGTGAAGAGGTAAAACATAGGATCTAGTCCAACCAAATCTTCTATTAATAAAATTAATAAGTGTAAAATTCTAACTTAGAAATTAGTGGAAACTCTATAAATAGTACATCTCAATCCCAAATCAATAAATCATCACCCAAAATTGGCATATAACAAAATATATGGAAGGTGGAAAGATCTCACCAAAAATGGTTATATAAGAAAGATAAAAAATTGGAAACCTTTCAATGATCCACAATGTTCAAAATGCAAAGTTTTGTGAGAAGAACAACATATCCAAAAATCATCAAAATTAGAGATGTAAATATCATCTAGTCTTGTTAAATAGATTTTTCACCTTAAGCAAGAAACTCACTTTACTCTTTTCTTTTTGTTTTCTGACGAGAAAGAAAAAATTGCAATTGAATAAATTAATCATTTTTGTTTGCTCTTTTGAAATTTTAAACTTTCTCCACTTTTTTTATTTCTTTTTATTAATGCAAATGGGTACCACACTATTTAAGTGAGACACCACACAATAGGCATAATATATAGTTTACCTCCATAAGTTGTAAAATATAGACATATATATGTAAGATATATATTCAAACATTTCAAGTGTTCTATTAGACACTTCAATTTGACAAAACTGTACCAATCACTTTCTTTATCTTGATAAGTGTCCCATATGTGATGCATATTTTGCACCTCAAACTTGGCCAAACAAAATTTATTATGCATTCTAGCTATTCTAGTGTCTTATCACACACCTCAACTAGATAAAATTATATCTCATTACATCTCAAATATTTTCATTACTAGTTTCTTTAATCTATAATAATATACTTGTGTATTTTTTTCTTTCAAAATTAATGATATCAATTTTATATATTAAATGAATTTTGAAGAAAATATATTCAAGAAAGAAAGAAAAACTAATAATGTTTTCTTTTATATTAATTTTTATTTGTTGCTTTCAATTTTCGTTGTTGTTGCCCTTAAAAGAAATTATAAAATTACTAACATTTGAAGTCAATTAAGATAGGATTTTTTTCCATTTAAAAATCTTAGCAATTTCTCCATAAAAACTTACAAAATATGAAGTTGTCATTTAGCAAACAAAGTGAGATTAATGACATGTCAATTTATCATTTGTGAAAACAAAAGTCATTATGACTTTTTTTGAATTTAAAAAATTCAAGCATCAAATTGCCACATGTTAATTATTAAAACTTTACTAGTATATATTGTAAAGATTTTGTATAATTATTGATATTTTTAAGAATATATAAAGAAAGAGAACTATTGGGAGAGTAAGGATCTGATCGGGTAAGCTTGCTCAATGATACTTACATAAAGGATTCACTGCAAGAAAAATTAAATATAGCGACGGAAATTTATCGACGAAAATTATTATGTCAGTAAATTACCAATGGAAAACTCATTCCGTAGGGAAAATGGTAGCCAAAAATTTTAGGTTGCGACGGAATAAAAATTTCATAGTAAAAACAAGAGGAAAAATTTACCGTCGATATTACCGATGGAATTTAGCGATGGAAACGAAAATTTCGTAGGTAAATTGACGCCAAAGTTTCGCGACTGAAAATGGACATCGAATTTACCGACGAAGTTAAAATTCTGTAGGTAAATTACCTACGAAATTACTTTTTCATAGGCAATTTACCGATGGTATTTATTTCCGTCGGTAATCACCTACGGAAAAGCAATTCCATAGGAAAATTACCTACGAAAAAATATTTTCGTCGGCAATTACCTATGGAAAAGCAATTTCTCGTAGGTAATTTCCCTACGGAGTTGCTTTTTTTATAGGTAATTATCGATGAAAAATAATGCCTTCGGTAAATTGCCTGCAAAAAAGTAATTCCGTAGGTAAATTTTTCTACGAAATTACTTTTTCGTAGATAATTTACCTACGAAATTTCAATTCCATTGGTAAAAATTGATATATATATATATATATATATATATATATATATATACTATCTCTTAAACTAAACTCTTTCTATTTTTTCCTCTTTCCCTCGCCCAGCCGCCGCTAGCTTGTAGTCCCGAAATTCACCCCTCTCCTTTACACCGACCGTCACTCACCGTACTCTGGGCTCCCTCACCTCCATCTCCATCTCCCTCATCTATGCAATCCACAAAGGATATAAATAAGACCTTAATAGTGAATTTTATGGGTGTGTATCGTGTGAAAAACAAAAGAAAAACAGAGTTAAAAGAGAAGAGTAGTTTTTCTTCTTCACAGACCAGTCCCACGATTTCTCTTTTTTCCTAAGATTCAGCCGTTGGATCGAGCTAAAATTTGGAGATAAGCTTCTTCACACATTGATATTCATTCTCGACGGTGAAGATCAGATTCTGAAGTCCATAGTTCATTTTGTGGCTGGGACAATAGATTTTTCTTCTACACAGACCAGTCCCACGAATTTTTCATTTTCTCGAGATTCACCCATTGGATCGAGCTGCATTTTGGATAGTATCTTTCCTACATCCTAATATTCATTATCAACGGTGAAGATTAGATTCTAACATCCGGAGGTCAATTCATGGCTGGGATAGAATTCATATTTCTGGGTATTAGCTCTTGTTCTTGTCTTTGATTTATTCCATATATCTTGATGTTTATTCCAAGATTATGATGATGATGATTATGATGATGATGATGATGAATGTATATCTCGAGTTTTATCTGGAGAAGATTTGCTGTATTAAGTAGAGAATTTGTTGTAATCTCCCATTATTTGATAGTGGAAGATTTAAGAGGCCTAAGGGTCCCGTGGTTTTTACTCCTTACATTAAGAAGTTTTTCCACGTAAAAATTCTTGTTGTTATTGTGTTGATTGTGGCTGCTGTATGGTTGATTTATTGCTGTTATTTTGGTGTTGGATATTGTTCTATTTGTTAGTTTCGTCAAAGGTTCAATCAAGTAGGGAAAGGGATTAACAACGAGGTTTTATTCCGCACATTTGGTTTTTTCCATTGTGGTCATTTTTTCCATCATGTTGGTCTATTTTTTAAAATTCCATAAAGCTGAAGGTCCTTCATTAGGTTCAATTTTTACTTCTCTATTTTGTCTTTTTTATTTTTCTATTGATTTTGTTATTGGTTACTTGGACAAAGAATGATTTGAAATTGTTTATTGTTTATGGATGTGTTATATGCAGAATTAAAAGTGGTAACTATGACAATAACTATGGTAACTATTTAAAAAATTAATTTATGCATTATTTATATTCAATTTTGATTTTTCTATTGGCAATCTCATGAGAGGGATGCTGGAGGTTAGGAAGCATATGTATCGAGACAGAGAACAGGATAGATGCAATGCTTCTAAAAGAAGCAGCAAAATTGAGGCGACAAGCTGAGAAGGAGGGTATGCATGTTTATCTTCAGAAAGCTAATGTAAGGGGTCGGCCAAATTCACGGTTCCTCACTGCAACTGTTCTTGGCGTGTAGTAAGGTTTGTATTCTGTCTGTTATATGTTCTTGCAGTACTATTTGATTGATTGGATACTTGAATGCCATTATATGAGCTAGTCAAGTGGGTGGTTGGCTGTTATGCATGGATGTCAAGTGGGTGTTTGCCTGCTGTGTATGGATGCCATTATATGTAATTTTCAGCTCTTTTGTCATAATTTATTTGGCAATTAAGACAAAAATATGATACAAAAAGGGAACATAGAAAAATACTATATTAGTTCAATTAGCTGTTCATTAGGATTTAGAATATAAACATACCTTATGCTTTCAGTTTTAAATTACATTTGTTCTTTATGTTTTCATATCAATCTATTGCATGGATTTTTCTTTTTGACAGTCCTATTTTGTGGGCATCCTTTGTTATTTACTTTCTAATACATGTTAGAGGTGACTCATTTTTCTTTTAGAATGATTTTGGAATATCTAAGCACTTACAACTTTATTTTGAAAGATCATATATTCTAATAATTTGTTGGTGTTCTTTTTAGGATGGCAAGCATTATTCTAGGTTCTGTGGTCCCTGCGACTGTAAGAACTATGCTAGCAATGACTATTCTTCAGACTATGAAGAAATTTGATAGGATGGGATTTTTTTGTAATTAGTTTTTGTTAGGATTTATGGGATCTTCTTATTGAAAGGCTTTTTTGTTAAGTAGATTTATATTTGTATTTTAGTTCTTTCTTTTTTAAGCTTTTTTTCTCTTTCTATGTGCTCTGCAATTTGGCATTGAGTGTGGTGATACGGTCTACTAAGCATGCTTTTTCTTTTGATGTATTGAATTCATTTTAGTCATTTTCTAATTTACATATTTTGGAAGCTATTGGCTGGGGAGAAGGTGACCAAGTGAATGCAGTTCTTTTAAAGGTATGATTTACATGAATTTTGCTGCTTCTTTTGATTTTAATTTAGGACAGCAAGAGCATATTGATTTTAATTAATGATCTTTCATCCTATTTTTATGGTTGAAGTTGAGAAGAGAATGTAGATTTGTTTTTGTAATTTAAAATCAAACCAATTACGTAGCTTAATTTTCTACTGCAATGTACAGAAAATGCTTCAAATATTATAAATCATATCCATCTTTTCTTAGTAAAACCAAAAAGAAAATGTTAAAGTTGCTATTATAATACCATAAATCATATCCCCACTAATTTCAGAAATTTCTATTATGAACCGGTGCTTCTTCTTCATCTTTGGTAGAATGAATTCATTCTTGTGAATTTGCTATTATCAACTTAAATGATATGGTATGAATTAATTTGCTATTGGAAGAATTTAGACTTTCTTGTATGACCACATGAGCTTAAATTTTGATGGCATTTCTGTGTTCTCTTCTGGGGCTCTCTCTCTTGTTGGTCTTAACTTCTACAGTATAAAGGTACTAAGATTACTGCTTTTTTATTTATTTACCAAGTTCGCTAGCCTTTTTTTAATTTATTTACTAAGTTTTTTGAACTATTTACAAAGTTTGTTGCCTTTTTTTGAACTATTTTCTAAGTTTGCAGCCTTATTTTAATTTGCTTACTAAGATTGTTGCCTGTTTTTAATCTATTTACTAAGTTTGCTGCCTTTTTTAATTTATTTACTAAGATTGATGCCTTTTTTAATCTATATACTAAGTTTACAGCCTTTTTTAATCTATATACTAAGTTTGCTAGCTTTTTTTCCTATACTAGAATTAGACTCTCATATATATAGATATGGACTTCATTTTTTAAATGTCTAAATATGCATAAAATATTAATCATAAATTTAATTATGTTTTTATCTTTGCTACATAACATCCATGTCAATTACGCGAAACTATGGAATATATAGCCGAGCTCCATACTCAGATAAAAGAAGTAAGGGGGGGAGGCGACACATCGCAACATCCAAATGATCCACCCATGCCGACAACGTAGAGCTTTAAATTTTATGTTAATAGTGACTGCAATTTGAAACTTGGTGGATTTATTTATGTTTTTTGGGACTTGTAACAGTGACTGCAATTTGAAACTTGGTGGGACTTGATGTTTTTTAGGACTTGTGAACTTGGTGGATTTGTTGATATTTTTTGGGATAATATTTATGATTTAAGAACTTGAAAAAATGATTTGATGTGTTATTAAATATTATTAATTTTATATTATAATATGAATTAGACATCTATTAATTTATTACTGTAAATTATATATTTTATATCATATTATTGATGACGATTACATTATATAGAAAAAAAAAAGAAAAAAATTTGATATTTAATATTTTTCGACGGAAATTCAACAAACCGTTGCTAAAAATATAGACGGTATTTAACAACAAAAATAATTCCGTCGTTAATTTTGCCTATGGAATACAATATACCATAGGCAAAATAGCCTACAGTGTGGTTATTTTCGTTGGTAAATTTACCTACGGATTTTCAAATTCGTTAGCAAAATTGCCAATGGAGTACTTATTTCCATCGGCAAATTTATCTACGAAATTTTAATTCCGTCGGTAATTTTTTCAAATTACGACAATTTCTCAGTCTGCACTTTTCAACGGACTTACCAACGGAAGGTGTTTTCCGTAGGTAAATTTACCGACGAAAATATTTTCGTTGACAAATGTACCAACGATACTGCTTTGCCATTTTTCATCACTAAATTTCTTCGGTATTTTGATTTTTCTACGGAAATTCACTCATTTCGGTTGGCAATTTTCGTTAGAAATCTAAATTTTTCTTATATTGGTTGGCCCAATCTGAATGGACGTAAGCACTCTAATATTTAAGTCAGTAAGACTTTTAAAGAGAGAATTTGGAGAGAGAGTTCTTAAGTGAGCATTACTAGGAGCCTTTAAGTATTGGATTATTTAATAGTAGGTACCTTAGACACTTGAGTGCATAGACTAGTAGTCTAACATAATTGGTGCCTAACTAAGATGGGTAGGTGGCACGCGTTAAAAGATGTGACAAGGTGAAACGCTATCAGAAGCATCAGTCGACTGAATTGGATCCCATTCCATCAATCTAATCGAATTTGTCATCCCAAGCAACTTGGCTTAGTTGGACTTGGGCCTGGTCACATGCTTTTTGGGCTTAGGCTTAGATAATATAGGTATTATTATTTGTCCCCCCTGAAATATTCAAGAAGAATGATGGACTCATTTATCAAACTTCGCAAATCAGAAATTGGTGGTTGAATTTTCAAAATTTAAAATATGAACTTCAAAATGGGACCCAAATTTGGAGCATCCTTCCATGTTCCCAAACGTTTGAAAACAGTTGTCAACCCATTTAAGATGCTTTATGTGTCGCACGCTGTTTCCTTTCGAGATGCACTCAAATTCGCATGCTAACAGGTAGGCTTGCTTTTAGGGTTCTATTTTAGATTGTTTGGGCTTTTATTACCTGAGCTAGCCGGTTACTTTGCAATGGTCAAGAGATTCGACCCAATTCGTCGAGTCCCCAACCTTAAAAAGGTATGAGACAGCATTTTGAATTACCTCTATCCTATCGTTAGCAACCGACTATCAAAAGGCTTCAATTAGGCACCATAAGTTAGGAATAAGGAGTCAGAGACACTATATATATATATATATATATATATATAACCATTTTACAGGAAGAATTGGCAAGATGGAAAGTTGAGTGAAAATAGGACTCAAAAAGTGGTATTTTTTAAAAATAGAAATTTAAAAAAGGAATTTTCACAAAAATATCATAGAAAAGTAAAGGTATTTTAAAAAAATACTATCCAAACTTTCTGATTATAAAAATACCATTTTTTTAATTTTTTTAAATGCCATTTCTTAGTCATATTTTCTCTCAACTTCCCATCAACTCACTTTTTAAAAGTCTTCTATTTTCACTCAAATTTCCATTAATCTACTTTTTTAAGTCTCTTATATATATATATATAAATTTTTTTTTCCAAGCCACTTGACATTTGAAAATTTCATAGAATTTAATCTGGTATATCTATGTATAACATGATATACCCATCTATATACTAACTATCAAAAATGCACTTGGTATACCAATCGGTATAACAAACTACAAAATTGGAAATTTCTATCCTCCACTTTAGTATATATATGTATACATACCGGTATATTAACTTGAACTTTGTATACCAAAGTCTACCATATGCTATACTTAATTTCAATATTGAAATTACTTGTTTGCAATTCTATGTACTCACGTATACAAAAATATACCAACCAAAAAATAGAGAAATTAGAGACAAAAATAGACCCAAAACTGCAAAACTTTCTTGTAAATCACTTTTGGCGATGTAATCAACGATGGTAATAAGCAGAAATACAGGACATCAATGTCGACTTGGAAAGCAATCACTAACGACAAGGGAAATGATAGAACTTTGGACAGAAACACAAGTGATCGGATAGAAGCACGATCGATAACTGCAAGGAAAATGTGAAATATTTGGGAAACAATTTTACAAAGGATGTGTAAGATTTTTGGGAAAAATATATTTAATTATGTTATCCTCTTCCCTCTTGCTAGGTTTTGAAAGTTACAACTGCTCTAATTGAATCGATGAAGTGGCTTGATACATAAAATAACAAAAAAGGGTTGAATTTTATTAGGTTTATGTAAAATTTGGAAAAACAGAAGTTAAGAGAAGGAAGTAAATTTATTAATAAATTAAAATTTTCATTAATTGGTAAAATTTGTTCTAAAAAGAAAGTATTTTTAATCAAGTAAACTTAAAGAAAATGTACTATTGAAACTGAAAAGAGAGAGATATACTTCTAAAAAAGGGCGGAAAATTTTGTATTTTATGCAATTATTTTTTTTTTTGGTTGGTAATGAATACTTTTTTGTCAAATTCTAGTGTGATAAAGTATTTAAAAAGTTAGTGTAATATATATATATATATATATATATATATATATATATATATATATATATATATATATATATATATATATATATATATATATATATATATATATATATATATATATATATATATATATTTCTGAGTCAAGTTTGGGTGATAAAATGTCGTATTGTTAGATTTTGTGCCATAAAATCTCAATATCTATAAGCTTTAACAAGCAAAGTTCCTCTCGTCCTCAAGCTCATGCAGAGTATGTTGTATTTATGATTTGAAGCTTTTACAACTTGCAAAGCCGCTTCATTGACAACTAGATCATTCGCAGTTATTATCGAGTTACAATATTCATTCCACAGTACGTTCTATTTTTGTCTACATTACGAAAATTCTTCTTCAGTTTCACATAATATTAACTAACACAACACCAAGAGATAGCCAATTTCATGAATAGCCCTTGCACACAATTAAAATGTCTTTATCCCTAATCTTTCATTTCTAATGCGTAATTATTTTCTTTCTTTTAAACAAACTACACATCCACTAGAGAAACAAATTTAAAAACTATCGAGGTAACAATTCACCCCAAAAGAATTGACCGTTCTTTTGGGCTTTCTTCATAGTCATACATTTGGGTTTACACTCCAACAAATATAGTGATGGATTTTAATTATGATCGGGCCACAAAACCTGGGCAGAGTTCAAGCAAAGGATTCACCATATATTAATCAAATTAAGCTACTAATTTTTTTTGTTTACTACAGTGGAATAATGGAACAAGCACAACTCAAAAAATATATCGAACAAGGGATTTATGCCCTTTCGAAACCAATGCTTTGAAAAACCACCTACATGTTTACATCTATAGCTAAATGTTTGAATGGCACTACTACCAATTTATCCGTACTTGGCAAAGAATAATAAGCATCAAAGGTAGAAGCGAAATTGCAACTCACAAATTGCAATCTACTCAAAATGGAGGCGGAGTTGATCCTCAAAATGCACTTCTATACATCCTCGGTAGCATACGCTATTCCAAGCTGGACTGAGCCAAAAATAAAAAACTGTTCCTCACTTGTGAAAGAATAGGCTCTTTTTCTTCCCTTTCTTTTTTTCACCTGCCTGCAATGTCCAACCAGATTGATTATTGCAAGTACAGACTTTTCAATGGCAATACACGTGTATTCTTTTATGCTAATAAATTGATTCCAGATTGGGATAAACCTCATGCGTGCTCACTAAACTGTTGCAGGAAGAAAAATTTATTAAATAAAAAACTTCACAGGTTTGATCCTCATCTCAATTCGTATATATAAATAGCAGAACTGAAAATATATGATAACCATAAAAATGCAAGTATTATTGCAGAAAGTTACGAGACTAGCATTTTCTGTTCATCTCATAATAATCTAGAGTGCCTCTACAAGATTGAAGACGTAAAGAAGTTCCAACCACCTAGCTCAACAGTAGGAGGTATAGCCCCCTGCCGACCAAGTCCAACCATTCTAAGCAAAATTCTCGAGTCTGTATCTATTGTAACCAGACCTTGTACAATAAATGGCCATTTCTCTTTCTGCTGGATTCAGAAGAATATAAAAAAGAGGGCTAGCAGTTCTCGGCTTTCCATTTTGGATCCACTCATAGACAATCCTAAGTCCAAAACAATGTTATCCTATTTGCAAACTTTGATTTTTCTATGCTAGTCCTTATCCTAAGTCAGAGAGAGAGTCATCAAAATAAGAACCATCATGCCCAAGCTCTAGCTACATGCATCAATGAATAGTCATTGAAACTACCGGCCGCCGGTCAAAGAAGATAGAAGTGAGATTAAAGGTTCTTTTACTAAATGCAGCATGACAGTACAATTCAAATGCCACTTAGCAAATACACGTGTGAGCAAGCATGTACACGTGTATGTGTGCACATGTTTATGTACGTATATGCGTATGTACATGTATATGCATGTGCATGTGTGTGTGTGTGTGTGTGAATGTATAAATATAGGCCACAGAATTCCAGGTCATTCAGACAAAGGAAGAGAAAGGAACCAAAATGTAAGAATGTGAATTTTTATACCTGTAAGATGAATATTCTTAACACGAGCACAATTGCATCTCTTGAACTGTAAAAAGTGCCAAAATGAGAGAGCATTAGCATAGACCAAAAATGAAGAGAGAAAATACAGTAGAGATAGAAAAAATCAAAGAAGCAACGTGAACAAATAATATTATAACTTTTTTTTTATGCACTCTAAAAAGCCTCCCAAGATGCAAATATATTTCTTTTCAAAGAAAAACGACTAAATTATATTTGCAAGTGGGTTACACTCTAAATGTTTTATGGGATTTAAGGAATAATCACAAATCAATTAAATAACAATATTTTGTTTGGGGAGAAGTTAGGAAGACGTAAGAAACCATTAAAAATCACCTGCTACCATCCATTGACTCATCAGCTCGTAAGACATGCTGGACATTACTCGAACTGGTTATTACAAATTCCATAGGCTGTCCATATAAGATCGCAACCTAACCAAAAGAGAGACAGAGAGAGAGAAGAAAGGCAAGAATGTAATAAGAAGTCAGCAACAAAACAATTTGGCAGAATTTAGCAAGAGTATTCACTGAACCCAAAAAAAAAAAAAGGCTTTCTAAAAGATATAGTTTCATCAAACATCTGGCGATAGTTACCTTCAATTCAAATGATTAACACAAAACAATATCAGGTTGAATACAGATATGAGTATCTATTAACCTCAGACAGAGGTCAATTCAAACCATTAATATAAAGAAGTCAAAACAAGGGAACACTATTTTTCTTTTTTGCCACTGATACCAGAAACTGTTGCATGCGCACCCTACAGGATGCTATGTCTTATCAGACAATTTCTCACAAGATTTATTCAATAGATATTAAATAACAAATAGACCGGAAGGAATTAAACATTAAGCCTTTAATGGAAGAAAATAGAAATTTTAACCAGCTCAGGAGTACTCCCTTGTCTCTCTCTTCCCCCCTTAAAGACTGGAAGGGGGATGGATATACCCATTAGCCTCCACACTACAAGATGCTATGTCTTATCAGACAATTTCTCACAGATTTATTCAATAGATATTAAATACCAAATGGACCAGAAGGAATTAGACATTAACCCTTTAATGGAAGAAAATAGAAATTTAAACCAGCTTAGGGGTACTCCTCTCTCTCTTCCCCCCTCAAAGAGAGGAAGGGGGATGGATACACCATTAGTCTCCCCTTGTCTCAAATGTCAACTCCCAAACCAGAGGTTAAAGGAGGAAAGGTGGAGAGTATATAACATTTTCATTTCGGATTTCCTGGTTAGAACTTTTCTTTAATTGAAAATACCAAGTACGCTTGACTTCAATTATCCTTCAAACAATTGTTCCTCCTTCACCTGCTTCACACTCATTCCCCATCTAACAAAACAAAGGAAAGCACCCACCCTAGCTTCCCTTCCCCTCTCAACTTAAAACTTTCATACAGTTAAATGCTGTGCATAAGGCAAGTACCCCCGTACAAAAGAAACTACGGTAGGACAACCATTACCATTAGAGACTGCTACTGGCTCGATTTTTAGGTTCAAAGTAATTGGTACGCCAAGCAAAGTACAAATTATTTTAGGCTACTGCACATTCTTCAAATCATAAATTCCAAACAATGCCTTTACATGTTAATATTCAGATACCACCAATAATTGTAAATTGCATTAGATGAACCAATCAGGCAACTTTGAATTGCATCATCAGGATAATTTCAGGATTCTCTGGTGAACAGAAACCATATTTCTGATTCAATAAGCATCAGATAGTACACAGTCCTATCTTTACAACCATGCTACTCACATCAAAGCTACACTGAGAACAACATAAATATGCTTTCCAATTTTTGCTAATACTGCTTAGTCCTCCCATTTCTGACTAAAAGTTCAATTAAGTATGGTAAAGGCAACTGATCATAAACTATAATTTTTCTTTCTACTTCCTCGTAACATAACTTGCCAACTTTGAAATGCGTGCAACTCAACTATAACGGCCTTGAATTAACCTGTGTGAACCATTTTTTTCTCCATTTTACTCGGCTTAAGCCAAATTCTCCACAGAATTCTTGAGATGTCAAATCCTTCAACCGCAAATGACCTTGAGTTACCTTTACATGAACAAGTTTTGTACTATATCCAGTACAAGTTTATGGCAAATCCTTTTCCACCCAATGTCCTCCTTGGCCAACTTGTCATCTTCACTTTTGTACACAATTAGCTTCCATAAAGGTTCATCAGCAGATATTAGAAACGGCCAATTATGCCAATTCTCATGCAATTTGTCCTCCCAGGATTCCAGTTCAGCTCTCCAAAACTGAACAAAATTATTAATTCAATTCTTACTTGCATTTCCATCCATATACTGTTCATCTCTACCATAATTGTTCTAAGAATTTGTTGTTTCTTCACTAAACAAAATTAAGTAAAACATTCACACACTGCTAAAGAAATTTTCCTGCAAATATACTGGGTTTCCACAATCACCTTAAATGTCTGTTGCACATATGCATTGGAACTGTCCAGCTTTTAGTTTCAAGACTAATGTCTTCCTAAATTAAGTGTTTGAGAGAACCAAAGTACCAAAAGGAGACTTCTTCATTCAATTAAGTTCCCCAATGCTTCATTTTCATTACATTGCTAAAGTTGCACTGTGGCTGGTTTGATGTAGTCTGAAAACCCTAGGCTTCTAACCATCCACAGATCAATATTCCAAATGATTCTCGATAAGAATGGAAAAAGCATCAGAGAGAATTTAGAACAAACATCAGTCACAGCACATGAGATAGCTATAATGAATGTTTGTCCATTCACAAACAGGGAAAATGAAATCCATTATTTGCTGGTTTGCAATTTGTTCATTCTAAGTTGTGAAAACAATTGTAATCAGAAAAGAACGCTCTTTTACATCTGAATGAATGTTTGGTTTGGAATGGGAAAGAAAAAGGAAAAGAAAAGAAAAGAAAAATAGAATTATCCACTACCGTTATTTCTTGAATTTCACCAGCCTTACTAATGATGAGAAAGAACAAGCATGCCAGGAGAAGCTACCATTTCTGTCTCACTTGTAATTAAGTGCTTCACATAGTTATTTTTGCCATACCAAGAAGAAGTTGAGCACTGAATTAAACCAGACATTCAGCAGCAGCCACAGTGTAACATGTGCTGCTGAGACCAAATTGAGCTTCTAGAAAAGTAGAATAGCAAAACCTGTGCTGTCTGGTTTCCATGGAGCATGCTACACATAGATCCAGCTTTTGGATCACCTTTGTCATGAGAGAGCTATAGTGAATGTTTGTCCATTCAGAAACAGAGGGAAAACGAAATCTAATATCTGTGGTTTGCAGTTTGTCCATTCTAAGTCGCGAAAACAGGTGTAATCAGAAAAGAACACTCTTTGACTGCTGAATGAATGTTTGGTTGTCTTGGAAGGGGAAGGAAGAAAAAGAAAGAAAAGAAAAATATAGTTATCCAGTAACATTGTTATTTCTTGACACTCAGCAACAGCCAGTGTAACACGTGCTGCCAGTATCAAATTGAGTTTCTAGAAAAGTAGAATAGAAAAACTTGTGCTGCCTGGCTTCCATAAAGCATGCTACACATCGATCCAGCTTTTGGATCAGCTTTGTCAAGCAAACAAATTTTCTTTTCTTAAAACTATTTAAAAAGAAAATTACTGAGACAGATGAGTTTGCATGCGATAAATGCCAAGGCCTTAACCTAAAATAAGGGGAGACAAAGGAGTTTCCATTCAACAGCTCACCTCAACTCTCAAAAATTTTAGAAAATAAATCAATAAAATTAGTAAATAAATAAAATAGAAAAAAGAAGTAGAACTTCAAAGCTTCCCAAAACAAATCATTCTAATATTTAAGGTTATCTTTTCAATCGCACAGGCCATCAAAAAGAGAATAAGCAAGCAACGAATCTTACATTTGTGCTTGGAGAAAACTTCTCATTCACTACCACACCATTCGATCCACTGCACTTTATACTATAACCTTCTCTTTTAGCAGCCAGAGTGGCTGGCTCCCATATACCAAGATAGCCAGTCTGTAATATAAGAGGGTACATGCAAGATTAGATATTCACACAATAAAGAACTAACGAAAACTTGAATGTCAACAGGTCTTTGGTAAGAACAACATAATGAAATAGAGAATGAGAAAGGAAAATTTATAATTATACTACAGCCTCTTCTCGTCCACAAGAAGACATACCGATAAGTATACTCTATATGATGCATGACCACTATAAAGAGTTCTTTCAATATGGATCTGCATCTCAGGATCTGTGAGCAAAGAAAGCAAGAGGATTTATATCATTTGACAGACAGGAGATATACAGCTCAACAAAAATAGGCATCAACAAAGCACAAAAATTATGAAGAGGTGAACTCCCTTAAATTGTGCCTAAGAAAGAAATATGTGGCAAGTTGCATGCCTCATAATCATCTTAGTGTTGGGAATTATGACGCAATATGCTAGATGGTAGATAATGTTATATTGTGAACAGGTGACAAACTACCAAGAATAAAATCTCTTTTTGCAGTGAACACATAAGCCACTTGCAGGCTCATCAAGAAATAGTAAAGTTGAAATTAATCCATGCATTAGAAAGAAGAGGTAAGGTAGGGGGTGGAGGTATTATAACTGATATGCAAGATGATATTAACCGAGGAAAAAGAGTAGCAAAAAAAAAAGGCAACTGCTTTCATTTACTGTAAATTTCAGAAATGATGCAAGCAAACAACTGTTTCTTAATTTAGACAGACAATAAACAACTGCTTCATTCTAGCCACAGGAAGTCAATTACTAACCACAAACAATCTTTCTTTGCTCATTTGCAAACACCCTGACAAGCTCTCCCTGAACAAATTAGTAGAAAGGAAACCAAGAGAAAATATTAGCCAGAGAATCTCACTTTATAACCCAGAAAACATAGCCACACACAACAACAACAACAACAACAACAACAAATCCTTCATTTGAGTCAACAGTTCTACACACAGTTCCTCGTACTCATCAAATTACATTAGCAATGCACATGATCATTATGGGCCAAAAATAAAGGACCCATCTGTGTGCAAGTTATAAGACAATATGATGTTGAAATAACAGAAGATCAAAATGGCAAGGCAATCACCTATCCAAACATCAATATCCAATTATCCTTCAAACTACACTTGTTGATGCTTTCCAGTTATACATAAACATGCACACATGGGAACACAAGCTCATGTGCACACAGAAAGAGATTAACTTTACAGAACCCCACATTATAGCCAAATACATCAAGCATCAAGCTAATCAGATGCCAAATTTACAGCATGCATAAAAATGTAAATAGTAAATGTCCTATCTTATGCAGGACCTATACAAGTCCACATGTTTGTACATTCCTCGGGGAATTTAAAAGTGAATCTCATAAAAGGGTGACTATTAAGTCATTTGCATTTATCATACGCTTAATTCGAATGTTATGCAAAACCCTGGATTAAGAACAACAGAGAAATTTAGAGTGTCAGCGTTTATTATAATACTATAAGAAGAACAATAAAGCATCATATACAAATGCAATTTACTAGTAAATCATTCCAGCCCAAAATAATAAGCCTGCAACAGTATTACTGAAATCATTGCAAATCAAAAGCAAGCCCCAACATTAAAAAGAATTCCTCAACTTCAAACCATTATAATCTCAACCCTAAACTATGCACCAATTACAACTGGTAAAACGAAATTCTCTTTTTGCAATTTCTATAATATTTTTCATGTTTGACAAAATCAGTCTAGCATTTTAATAATCCATTCAATTTTATTTTTATTCACGGCTTGCATCCAAGATTTTTAAGGGAAATTTGCAACATTATTGGCCACCTTTCTTGTAGACACCTTCAAGTGCAGGATTAAATAAACCTTTGAGGAAAGAAAATTGTGGCTTTCTACAAGAATGTATTGATTTCATAATTGACAATTGACAGCTGAAAAACTTAAATGTAGTTATAATTTAAAAATTAATGGCGAACATTAGGCATCACGATTAAATTTAACCCTAAAGTTACTATTTTGAATTGGGTGAATTACAGAAAGAAACCCGGAAGTTTGTTGCATATATGAAATCGAAGCTTTCTTTTCCAGAAAATTAATTCCATAGCCTTAAATTTATATTCTGGGACTAAGTGTCATTTCATGAAAAATATAGACAAGTGTCATTTCACGAAAAATATGGACAACAACATTATTGTATCCAAAAGAAAGGATGCAAGTGTAATTTAAGGACTTTAATTTGAAATCATTAACACAAAAACTAAGGACTATGCAATGTCCTATAGCTGAAAGCTATGTTACTCGCACTCAAATATGGGTGTCGGATACGGATACATATCCATGTGTCGGACTTGTAAATTTTCTAAATAGAAGATACGTGGATACGAATCTAAATTTAAGATACGGGTGCACGGATACGTTATATAAAACAATTAAATTAAAGCTATAAATGATATAAATTATGTAATATTGTAATAATAAATTTAGATAAACTTTCAATATCCAAAAATATAATCAAAGCCAACAACAATAAAGCAGTTTGGCCTATTTAATTTTCAATTTCAATGTCTCTGTTAATGAATTGCAATTGGGCCTATTTAATATTTCATAGTCCAACATTGACTTGGCCCATTACGTGTATCTTTTTCTTTAAATTGCTGTAATTCTATTTAGGTTTTCCCGACTCTCCATCTTCTTTTTCTTATCTTCTCTCTTCAAAGATGCCGTTCGCCATTTGCCTGCCGCCGTTCGATTTTCCGTTCGCCGCCGTTCGTCAATCTCCTGCCGTGGTTCGCCGTCCTCTTGCTAGGATTCGCTGGATTGACGTGATTCGCCGGTAAGAACACTTGCCGTTGAGTTATTTTTTTCTGGATTTCTCTGCTTCTTCTCTCTAATCTGTCGAAGCTATGGAGCTGCCGTGTCCAACTTCTTAGGTTTGTGTCGGACACAGATCTTGTGTCGTGTCCCGTGTCGTGTCGTGTCGACACTGGTACGGTAGGGCAAAGTGGCGAGTCCGAGTAACAGAGGCTGAAAGTTATGGGATTTGTATGCAATGAATATAGAGGTCAGCTAAAGAAGACAACAGGAACAAAATCAAAATGTTTTCCAATCTAACATAAAGATAGAAGATGCCCACAACAGTAGACAAGAGATAAATGGACATAAAAATGAAAGTAGTGGGAAGATGAGTAGAGGTAAAAGTGATAATTGAAAGACGCAAATAGTTACTGCTTTTGAAGAAAAAAAGGAGAAAGAAAACAGCAGAAGGAAAAAACAAGCAGTAGCTACCCTTTTCTGAATCTCTGACCATTTTGAGCACCTTAAGCTTAGGAGTTGGACAATACTCACATGAGAGCACAAGCAAGCAGCAGATATTTGAAAGAGAACCAACCACCAAACGTTGATCAAAAGCACCACTAAGATTGCATCAATTAGAAAAGAAAAAGGTAAATTTGGGAAGCTATTATGGGAAAAAAACCGTGAAAAGTAAAAATATCATTTCCATCTATGGTGGAAACCAAACAGATGTGAGAGATGGCTGGATGCAAGATGAAAAGGAGGGAGCAAAAAAGGGCTTTTCAATGACATGTAGTAATTTCTTAAATCATGAAGGAATATTTAACTCAGAAGAATCAAACCGATCCCCTCAAAGCAAAAAGCAACTTGAAAAAGCATCAAGATAGATGCTTTTCTGAAAACTGGGTTTTGAATGGTTGAAACTCAGTTTTGGACATTTACCAAACACACCAGGAACATGATTTTTCCTCTCCAAAATGCAGCCCAAACAGACTACTATCTAATATAAGATTTTCTAAGGTAATGGTTTGATCTCAACCATCTCACCATCTCATGCAAATATCAGAATATGCACGTCGCACTTCAGTGGTCAAGTGCATGCATCTGTACATTATCATGTGACGTAAAAACTTCCAACACAAAAGTTCTAGCCAAAATCATAAATTGGGGAGTACATCGAAAGCACGGCTTTGTCACACCAATGCATAAGGCACAAAAAAACATTTTTCAGGATAGAAATGTGTATGAAGGCAAAGTAGGTGACTGCTAAACAGCAATCTCTCAGAGCTCATACCTTCCGCTTCCTGTCATCCAGTGGCTGGACTTCTATAGCCAGATATGTGTTAACATCATCAGCAGTAACAAGGTAATTTGGTTGCTTTGCTCCTGCAAAGTATCTTTCTCCTTAAGAACCATTTTTCAGGTATAGGAAAGTGATAAGTTAAAAGAGTAAGAAATACGTTACGCACGCGCGCGCGCACGCACAGAGAAAGAGAGAGTTACCTTCAATGTAATCAACCGATCCATCTTCCAAATGGCGCACCCACTGATGGGGTCACAGAGAGTGAAAGAATATGAAAAATATAATACAGAAATAAACACAGACACATTTGAGGCATATCACACAAATTATTACCAAAATGACCAATAGATGAGACCCAAGAAGTGATCCTAAACCATACCTCAAAATTACAACTGGTTGTTCCATTGGTAGAATATCCACATGCCTGAAGTTCTCGTCCAGGATATGCTTCACCTGAAATTTGGAGACCTTCAATTGCTGGCAATGTATTGTCATCTGCAGCTGCAGGACACAACATATCCAATTCACAAAATGAATGATACAGCTCAAATTAAAACTGAAAAAAAAACAAGTACCAGCTGCCAAGCTTGTCTCGCCCTCAGAAAAGGAAGAAGAAGGTTCTTCAAGAACAGGAGGTAGGAAAGGCGAATACGAGGAACTAGGATCATCAAGGGCAGTGGTTCCCCAATTATTTGAAGATTCTCTCTCATTCTGGTGCCCCTCTGCTTCTGAATCATTGATCTCATTGTTGCTGACAGGTTCGCGAAATTTGACTTGTTTATTGATGGCTTCTTCACCATAATGTACAGGTTTTGTATCCGCCACTGTTACTGCTAACTGTGCTTGTCCATCATGTGTGACAGAGCTCCTGAAGAACAGTAAAAATTGGACCAAGGTGACATGGAGAGACAAAGATACAATGAATCTAGATCTCCTAGGTAATTGGTTACTCTGCAGAAACGTTAGACATCCATAGCATAACCTGCTTGGATTCTTACAGTCCCAGCAGCCGATTTAGACCTATACAGCGACTCTCTATATTTAGCTCAGCTGAAAGAGATTGCAAATCTTCAATATTTTTCATCAAAATCACGAAGCACGACACTCTAATTAGCAAAAAGACCAACAGGAGGACTTCCCGTGCAACCATGAAACAATAGAAGAACTTTTATTTTCTGCCTCAGCAACAACCTAGTGTACTTTGGGTAAAAGGAAGGAGCTTTCAGGAACCAACATACTTGCCTTGTGAGGGTAACATGCAAACAAAATTTCAACATAGATTAAGCTATTGAAAAATATTATAAAATCATTTTACTGCATCTGCATCCAAACTACATCCTTTCCAGATTGAACCGGCACGACTAGCAAAAACTTATTCATGTTGCTGGCTTTACTGGTGGGATCAAAAGCTTTGTCAGTGCATGCAGCCATAAGCAGACAAGCTTTCTCTGCTTGTGCTTCATTTATTTATATGGAAGGCTACTACAAGTGACAGCCTATGGATACACGTTAGGTTTGTCTAGGGGCACTTGACTTGGCAGAAACATAGCTAATTCACTGATTTCTACAATTTTAACAATTAACAAGCGAGTTCGCCATGACCACAATCATCTATGATTTTACACCCAAGTTAACATGCTTTCGTGTTGGGACTATAAAAGCATGCTCTTTTATTAGTCTAATGCAATTTTCATAAAAATGTACAAGCGCTCTATTAAATTCACTTGCTTGAAATTCCACATGTTTCCATGCCTTTTCTCCTAATAATTAAGCCTTTTACCAAACCTTAGTAACCATCTAATGTTGCCTCATTGAATGAAAACCTGAAACTATTTATACAGCCACTAAGTTCTTACCCTCTTCTTCTTGCTATTATCAACGTCAAAATCCTTCTCCATCCATAGGACCGTAATTATTCTAACTGAAGCATAAAAACATCCATTACTTCAGTTCTAACTGAAGCATAAATACGTCCATTACTTCAGTTCTAACTAAAGCATAAGGACATCCATTAATTCAGTTTTTACCAATCATCAGCGGCGCACAAGGCACTAGGAAGATAAATCTAATACGCCCCAAGTCAACCTCATTATAAAGAGTCTAATATTTAAATACTCAACACTAACACTTGAACAACATCTAACAACAATGCATATTTATATGCCAGAGTGCAACAAAATTCCATAAATATCAATTCCCACAGAATCCTCTACACAACAAATAACATGCCAAAAACTATTACATGTGCACAAACCAATAACTTGACACAACTCCCAGGCAGATAGCAGAATATTTTCTATAATTCCCTCATAAACATCATTCTTCATGAAAGTTTTGGAAAGGTCAAGCCCCTAATAAACATCTGTCCTTTTTCATTCTACCTTTCAGAAAGAAGATACTAATAGGTCACAGCATTTTTTAATTGTCGTGAAAATTCTTACTGGTTGTTTCATGGAATAAAACACTGTTAACTAATAAGAGACAAGAGGGAAAAAAAAAAAAAGCTACACAATTTAGGTAAAAAGGATTGATTATTTTGCAGTGTATAATGCCAATGCAAGACAACCAAGGTTCATTTTCCAGAAACTAACATGCACCATCTAGACAACAATAATTCATATATGGAACAGCCAACATAAGAATTTAATGAAAACAGAACCCACCAACAAATGGAGATGGTTGTAATTTGTACATTCAGTTCACAGTAGCAGTCTCCATTTGACTGGGCTCACCTGCTTGCAAGAGGTGAATATCTCCCCACATCATCTGCTTCCATATTTTTTGTGACACCACCACCCAAACCTCTCTGATTTTGACTCAATTCCCATTCTGTAGTCTGCACATTTCCATTGTAGGCTGGCTGTGGCACCAATTCAAGCGCATTTTTGTTCTGTCAATAAAATAACATAAATTAAAGGAAATTATTATCACTGTTAAAAGAAGATATGTGCACATGAAAATTACCAATGCTGCACCAGTGGAATGAGATGGTGACTGAGAAGAAACATTTGAGTGGTTAAAATCTGGACGCCTAGGTGCTAATTGATACTGGGCTTCCTTCAGCTTTGACTGGACCAAGTGAAAGAAGAAAATCAACACAATCCACTCACAACAGATCAACAAGTAGCAGAATATTTCAAATAACCACTTAAATTGGGAAACACTAATTATGCAAAGTTACAATAGATAAATATCAAAAATTTACTGAAGAGTTCATATATGCACAACATACCTCAGTTTGGATGAGCTTCTCCTGGAGATGTCTAAACAGAACCTGGAGAAGAAGATTTCCACAGTAAGGAACAATGCGTACAACTTCAGCAGATATATAAAGGGAACATAAAACACAAAGAAAGAATCACAAAAATAATAAATAAATAAATAAGACAAAAGACATGTATGTTCCTCTACTCAAATGCTTTGAATGGTTATGCTTGTACCTAGCAGCATAGACTACTCTTTAATGCTGTATTCGAATATTGTCAGTTAAAAGTTACCAATTATGCAATTAATGACACATAACAGACTAACTGCTCTTAGCCAAAGTGATTAGATGTATATATTTACACCATGCAGTTGTGTGTGTGTGTGTGTGTGTGTGTGTGTGTTCAATCAGAAAAGATATATTGACAACCGAAGACATTCAAAAGATTGAGTGCTATAGTTGTAGGACAAAAGCACATATTTACAAGAATATTTGCAACTATGCTTCAGCAGAAAACGGATTAAAAGGATTAAAAAGATGCTAGCAATGACAAGGAAAGTGTTGGACTTGGTCATAGTTCAAGGTCAAATGCGATGGATGGACAGACAAATTTGAATTTTCCTTTTTTCTTTTAGCTATTTTTTTATGATTATATAGCTTATTAAATTATAAAATGATATCGTTCAAACTATTTAGAAAGGGAAAAATGGTAAGTCTTAATGCTAGCTGAACTTCATCTTAAGCAGGACGAGTGTTTCTACAACTGGCATTCACAATTCAACTGCAAGAGTAGGTGCAACCTTTCCACTTCAGGGTGACCTTAAAAATCAACTTTATGTTTGAAATGATGGAAAGAGTCATTGGGGAGTAATGAAAGCAATGCAAAGAGATCAATGACCGCGCTACTAGGAGTTCATTTCATTTTGATTTGGGTATGAATTTAGACAGAAAAATGAGAAAGAAGAAAAAGAAACATCGGTTCACTTAGTTCTCTCTACTCTTATTACTTGAAGTCAAGCAATCAAGGCTATTGTATATTGTTTTTTGGTCATTCCTGATTGAGAAGGGGGCTTGCTACCTCTAGTGAGAGGGGAGAATTCACTACGACTTATGGTGTTCATGTGTCAAATACATCCTTTTTATCAAATAAAAGGTAAATGATTGTAATTTTTTATAAGACAAATAAGAAATTATATCTTAGAGAACAAGGCATTTCAATCTTATGAAAAACAAAACAACTACAACCAAAAACAAAAGGCTGTGAAAGTGATCACCTCCAATCAAACATGATAGAAAACATAAAAACAACACCTGAAAAAATGTTATTCGGAAAAGAAAAACAATATTGCAATGTGGTAGATAAGGCCCCCAACTTGAAAAAATAAACACAAAAACAAAAGAAAGTTACAAGTATGACTTTTAAGGCAACAACCCTCAAGAAAGATATGAAACCTAAGGAACTTCCCAATCACCCTTTAACCATATGTTCAAAAAAAGGCTAAAAGACCACCTTTTCCCACAGCAAACCAAATGATAAAGTCCAATTTTTTTTAATGATGAAAATCCATAAAATCCCCACAAAAAGGAAAATGGAACACAAAACCCCAGTCATGTCCTGTTCTCCCCAAAATCCCCCAAAACAAATAAAAACAGAACCAAAAAGAGCCCAGTCCTAGACAACTTTGATATCTTTCCTATCACCAAACCTCCACTTTAAACCAATAACTGCCTTAGGAGAGTTTAAAAACACTTAATGCTCCTCAAAATGCTAAAATGCTATCTTTAGCTGTAAAACCAACTTGCTAAAGACCTCACCTACAATTGTACTTCAGCTTTTCAAATTGTACTGGGTGGGCAAAAGAATTGTAAGAGGATCAAGGTGGGAATATATCTAAAAATAGATAGACTTCCAAGAGAATTTACCAAACAATTGTTAGCACGTACTTGATCATAATCATTGACATTGAATCACTTTAGCCACTTGAAGTTCAAGTGCATGTATGGAAAATCATGTGCCAATGTTCTAATCCCTAAGTGAAACCTAATAATGAAATGCATTGAAAGGTCCATCACTTTTGTATCATTCATCCATTTTCAAATAAATTGAGAAAATAAAGCAAAAACCAAGCATAAAGTAGATATGCAAAGGCGATGATTAACAGAAAAAAGAATACAAATGCCCAACACTCTAACGTATCCATTAAATCCAAGGAAACCTTAGGACAAGGATATCCATAACAGTTTCAAAAAATAAATAAAGACAAAGTTGCATAAAGTGCCAGGAAGTCCATAGTCCTGCCACTTGCTTGAAGGTGGTTCTTTCACAACCCTTAATTTCAAACAAGTAAAAAGTTTAACATCAAAATTTCATCTCAAAGCACATATCAAAGGATTAACAGGTTAATGCTCAAATAGATATATACACATAATTACATATAGATGTTGGTTAATCTATTTGTTAAGTTAGTTTTGTAATTAAGGGTAGAATAGTATTTTTTCTATATATATATATATATATATATATATATATATATTATTATTATTATTATTATTATTATTATTATTATTATGTGTGTAATTGAGATAATAAAAAAAATCTCGTTCCACAAAAATTTTCATGGTATCAAATCCACTGACGTTTTGAAGATTGAATTTTCTCCCTTCCGCAGTTGGTTATTTTCGGTAGCATTTTTTCGACAAGTTTAAAAGGTTAGATTCCGGCCTCTTTCTTTCGACACCACCCCCAACGGAGGAAGGTCCAAGTGAAGATCGACCGGTACCCAAAATTCCGACGCTGTCCAACCCCGCGCATGAGCACACGCGCCGAATCTTCTTCTCAATTCCTGTTCACTCGCTGGCGCATGGGGCACATGGAAGCACTTCCAACCACCTTTTGCTGCCGATTTTTCCTCCAATCATCTTGCCAGCCCTCTCCGACTCCGATCACCTAGTCTCCGGCGACTTTTGACTTGGTTGGTTTTATGGGCCCACATGAACAGGTTTTGCTTCTTTTGTTAGGGTTGTCTCTCCACTGTATTTGGGTATTTTTCTTTCCTTTCAATTTTATTTTGCCACTATGTCAGATATGAAAAAAGTAGAGAAATATTACCCTATTAATGACAATCTATATTCTCAAATTAGCCCAGTTAACCTAGATGGAAGCAGTACTTATTTTGCCTGATCTACATCATGTTTCTTGCCTATAAAAGCTAGAAGGTTGTAGGGACGGAAATAAAAAAACCACCACCTGTCACTAATCCTACTTTTAGTCAATGGGACTCTGATAACTCATTGATGATGTTTTAGGTTCTTAATTCTATGCACACTAAGATCTCTAGACAGTATTTACTGCTTGACACTGCAGAAAAGATATAAAAAGTTGCAAAAGCTACCTATTCTCATATGAAAAATGATGCTCGGATCCTTAAACCTAGGAACAAAATTCATAGCACAAAATAAGGTGAGCTTACTATTTCGGATTATTTTTCTAAGCTGGGTAGTTTATGGCAGGATCTGAATTATTATTAAGATTTTCAAGCCAAATGTGTTAATGCGATACTAATTCAAAATATGATTGAAAATGAACGTGTTTATGATTTTTTGGTTGGTTTAAACCCTGAATTTGATAAAATGGGAATTCAAGTTATTAGCAGTTCTCCTTTTCTTTCTATTGAGGAGGCACATTCTTCAATCCAGCAGGAAGAGACCAGGAGAAGTGCCATGCTTTATACTGCACCTATTGAGAAGTTGGACTTAATATATCTCTTGAGCAGGCAAAAGTTATTATTTCTGATAAAGATCATTTGCACTGTGATTACCGTAGTAAGCCAAGGCATACCAAAGAGACTTGCAGGAAGTTGTATGGGAAACCTACTAGGAGCAGGGGGGAAACAAGCAAATCCAACCAGGGCTCAAGCAAATGTGTTAAAAATAATAGAATCATCTAAGGAGTCAGCTCCAATTGAAAGTCCCTCTTTTGATGAAATTTTGCATTTCAGGCATCTTCTGTCTCGGCTTAACCCTTCCTCCAGTGCTACCTCCAATTTTGTCGAGTCAGATAACACTTTTTCTCATCTTAACTCATGGATTATTGATTTTGGTGCAAATAGACATATGACAGACACTTCTAAAGGCTTTCTTAACTACTCTTCTTGTCTAAAAAGGGATAGTGTTAGGATAGTTGATGGGTCTTTAACTCCCATTTTTGAGACAGATTCTATTGTCTGTACTCCTAATATTAAGTTGTCTTTCGTTCTTCATATTCCTGAATTTTTTGTCAATTTTCTATATGTCAGTGCTATCACTAAATCTCTTAACTATAAGATTGAATTTTTTTCTAATTATTGTATCTTTCAGGATCTTCAAACAGGGAGGATGATTGACAGTGGTAGAGAGCATGATAGCTTATATATGATGGAAGACAATCAAGATTTGGCTCTTTTTGAAGGATGTCAACCAAGAGATAATTCAGTGGCATAGGCGATTAGGGTATCCATCATTTTTTGTCTTAGAAAAACTATATCCTAGTTTATTTTCTAGAACTCAATTTGATTCATTATTTTATAATGCTTGTGAGTATACTAAATATACTAAAAACTCTTATACTTTGAGTGATAATAAAGCCGGTGATCCATTTATACTTATTCATTCTAATGTTTGGGAGCCTATAGGGATGATCACAAGGTGGGGCGGGGCAGGGAATGGCTCCCTACATACTGCCTCACGTAATCCCTATCCCTGCTAGTATTTCGGGGGAAAATTCCCCCCATCCCCACAAAAAAATATTTTATTATTTTTTTTAAAAATTCAATTATAACTAAAATATAATATTAAACAATTAATTGTAATTGAAATATAACATTTAATAATTAAAAAATATAAATTCAATTACAAATCAAATTAATATAAATTTTAACAAGTAACAAAACTAAAATTAAATATAATTTCAAACTAAATTATATAAATATAATTAAATTTAATTACTAAATTTCGGGGGCGAAAAAATTTTGGGGGGCGAAAAAATTTTGAGGCAGGACCACAATTCCCGTCTTCGCCCCCACGGAAGAAATTTTCGGATATTCTCCGCCCCATGATCATCCCTAGGGGCCTACACAGACTATCTCTTTGTCTAGAAATAGATAGTTTGTTACTTTCATTGATTGTTGTACTAGAATAACTTGGGTGTATTTGATTAAGGCAAAAAGTGATATTTTCTCTTGTTTTCAATTTTTTCATAAAATGATTCACACCCAGTTTAATGGTAAAATAAAAATTTTGCAAACTGACAATGGAACAGAATATATGGATAATAGGTTTAGTATTTATTTGGAGTCTCATAGAATTGTCGATCAAACTAGTTGTTTTTATATTAGTGCTCAAAATGTTGTAGCTGAAAGGAAAAATAGAAATTTGTTGAAAGTTGCTAGATCATTTTTGTTTACTATAACATAAATATTCCGAAGCCATATTGGAGGGATGTTATACTATTGGCTGCCTGTCTTATTAATAGAATGTCTCTCAAAGAACTCAACTTTAGGACTCCTTTAGAAGTCTTATTCGAAAAAATGGTTATACTGTTCCACCAAAAATGTTTGAGTGTGTTTGCTTTGTCCATACTAGAAATGTTGAAAAATTAGATCCTAAAGCACTGAAATATGTGTTCATTGAGTATTCTCCAACCCAAAAGGGATATAACTGCTATCACTCTCTATCTAGAAAATTTTATGTCAATATGAATGTTACATTTCGGAATTCTGAACCTTATTTTGGCATTACACAATCACCTCTTCAGGGGGAGAGTAGTGAAAAAGTAGTTATTAATGTACCTGTGGTACCTCATGATCTTGTCCAAAAGAAGAATAAAGACATTGTTATTTAGGAGGAGAATGTTGTTGATATTCAGGAGGAGCAAAATGTTGTTGGTCATTTAAATAGACCTGATTTGTTGAGATACTCAAAGAAGAATAGATCTAAAGAAGCCATCATTCATTCATCCTCAGATGAGTTATCTTCTGACCTTGATTTAAATGTGCCCATTGTTCAAAAAAAAGGAGTCAGGTCGTATACAAAACATTCCATTTCTAATTTTGCCTCTTATGATTCTTTGTCTTCCTCCTATAAAGCCTTTGCCTTATTTCTTCGCTCTATGTCTATTCTACAAGATTAGAGAAAAGCTATCACAAATCCAAAGTAGAGAAAAGCTATGGTAGAAAAAATGAAAGCTCTCTAAAAATAAAACCTAAGAACTAGTTGACTCTCCAGACAAGAAGTTAGTTGTAAGTGGCTGTTCACAATAAAACACAAAGTTGATGGTTCGATTGAAAGATTCAAAGGTAAATTAGTGGCAAAGGAAATCACTCAGACTTATGAAGTTAACTATCAGGAAATATTTACACCTATTGCCTAAATGAATACAATCTGAATCTTGCTATCTTGTGCAGCTAACTTGCGTTGGGATTTGTAGCAATTTGATATGAAGAATGCATTCCTCCATGGAGACCTAGAAGAAGAGGTTTATATGAAAATTCCTCCTGATTTTGATGATGAAAGAACTAAAGGGAAGGCATGCAAACTGAAGAAAGCTTTGTATGGGTTAAAACAATTTTCAAGACCTTGGTTTGACAGATTCAGCAAAGTCATGATCTCTTTTGGTTATCATCAAAGCAATGCCGATCATACCCTTTTTATGAGACACTCCAAGAGTAAAATCAATCATCATTATTTATGTTGATAACATAGCGATGACAAGGGATGATAAAAAAAGAAATGATTTGGCTAAAAAAGCTCTTAGCTCATGAGTTTGAAATCAAGAACCTTGAAAAGTTACAATACTTCTTGAAAATTGAAGTTGCCAGATTAACCAAAGAAATCTTCATTTCTCGAAGAAAATAAATCATGAATCTTTTGGATGAAACTAGTATACTGGGATGCAAACCAGCAAACACACCCATGGAAAGTAACTATTGGTTGCAAACAGGAACTGAAAAATCATTTGATAAAGGCAAATATCAAAGATTGGTGGGTAGACTTATCTATCTCACACTAGACCAGACATTGCTTATACAGTTAGCTTGGTGAGTCAGTTTATGCATGATCCTAGACAATCTCATCAGCAGACTGTTTTTCACATTTTGTGATATTTAAAATCAGTCCCAAGCAAATGTCTTCTTTTTTCAAAAAATGGTCATCTTCAAATTGAAGCCTTCAAAAATGCAGATTGAGCTGGATCTCTAAATGACAAAAAGTTCACCTCTGGTTATTGTATATTTGTAGGTGGTAACTTAGTCACTTGGAAAAGCAAGAAACAGAGTGTAGTTGTAAGATCTAATACAGAAGTGGGATACAAAGCTATGGCTCAAGATATTTGTAAGTTGTTATGATTGCACAAGTTGTTAGCAGAGTTGAAGTTCGCTAAAAAAGATAGACTATTTTTGTATTGTAATAACAAAACTGCAATCAGTATTGCTCATAATCCTGATTAAGATAATAGAACAAAGCACATCGAAATTGATCGACACTTCACCAAAGAGAAATTATCTGATGGTGTCTTGAGTTTACTTCATGTAACGTCGGACAAACAGTTGGCTGATGTTTTCGTAAAAGGACTTAGTAGTCGAGCCTTCCATCCCATAGTCTGCAAGTTGGACATGTGTACTATTTTTCCACCAACTTAAGGGGAAGTGTTGGTAAATCTATTTGTTAAGTTAGTTTTGTAATTAAGGGTAGAATAGTATTTTTCCTATATATACTAACTATATATATATAAAAACCTATATGTATTATTATTTTATGTGTAATTGAGATAATAAAGAAAATCTCATTCTACAAAAATCTTCAATAGAAAATGAGCATATTTCTTAAAATTATACTCGAAAGGATAATGGGCCAAGTTACCAACTTGGCCTGAGAAAAGGGCTTAAAATTAATCTACTCTGCCCCAATCAGAAAAGTCATAACAGCTTGAGCAAAAGATTATGATGTATCCAACTCAACTTGGCCAAGTGTTAGACAAACAAGTTATAGAATAAATGTAGAGTTGGACCAGACTAAAGAAAACCCAGAAAAAAGTTACCAAAAAAAAATTGCCTTGATCAGGTGAGCCCACAGAAGTACATCTACATAACATTTTTTTTCTTTTCTCTCTCATCTAGAAGTTACCACATGAAAGCTAATGCCAAAGAGATCAAGTATCAAAGTAAATGACTTCGGGCAATAGACAACATTTTGTCAAACTTGGTCCACCAGGGTGTTAATCGGGTATTATAAATTAAACAATGCACATTTATTTGAGCACATAAAGCTTTGCAAGATGCAAAAAACCAATGATCAAAAGGGCAAATGCAATACATTTTCTAAATATGTGTGCCCTTCAAATAAGATTTTGGACTTATTCGAAGCAAAAAATATTTAAAAGACAACAGACCAATTGATACTGACCCTGACATTGCTGACAATTGACTGGGCATCTGGAACTGGTGGCTGCAAAGAATACTCCGCAAGAAGAGGCAGCAAAGATGACACAAACGTTGTTCTTTCTTGCTGTGCAGCCTGAGAAAACCAAAATAACGACCTAAAAAGACATTCTAATAACATTAGACCAAGAAAGAAGCCTATTGTGGATTAGGATTAATTAGAAAGAGCATAGGTAAGCAGCAACAGTACCATCCTATTGTGGATTAGGATTAATTAGAAAGAGTATAGGTAAGCAGCAACAGTATCATTCATGAAATCAAACAGCATATAAATTTGTGGTAATCACAATGAAATGAAATCAAATTTGTGGTATTGACATCAAATTTACACTAGCTTTATCAAAAACTAGCCCAAAAGTATCAGATGTTGCCTAACAAGAGGTGTGCTTAAACATCGATTTATCAAAAATATCAAACAAGACGAAAAAAGAGACAGAGAGAGAAAGAAAGAAGTAACTAGCACTTGGACTTAGTTCCATTTCAGAAAAATAATAATAATAATAATAATTTATATTGGGTCAAATTCAATAGCATATGGATGTGACAAAGTTAAAAGCAGCAATGGCTTTGGCAAGCAGAAACTGAAATTCAGATAGAAAATATAAGAAAACAAGAAAAGTTGAGAAAATTTTAGTTAAAAAGTCCCATGTCTAAATTGAGCAAAAATGAAACACCAAAATAACGTAGGATACAATACCTAGAAAGAAATTAACAAATACAAACCTGCAATTCATATGTCAGACGTATATTTTCTTCTATTATGTCCTGCCTATATGAAAGAGCTTTCGATGCAGCATCAACAAGGTCCTGTTGCTGTTGATCAAAGGCCTGAAGAATCCAATAAAAATTTGGTAAAATAATCCCCAAAGGAAACTAGAAGAAGATAAAGCATGGAGAAACTTTTAATGAACCATGAAAACATAAGGCAAAGGCCCTACCAGACGCATATAAGCAATGCGCTTTTCCAGAACATATTTTTCATTGCGTATCTGTGCTTCCTGTCCACAAACATTCACATCATAGCACTTTAATTTGCATACATTAATGTGAAAACACAAGTAAAAAACATAATGGAAATAAGTTATTGTTCCATATGCTTAACTACCTTCCTAGAATAGTCTGAAAGTTGTTTCCTTAACTGCAAAATTTCTTCTTCATGATCCCTACTCTTGAGAGCAAAATCCTATAAGCATGGGTCATATGAATCAAAACAATATGATTATATACATGCAAAGGCACAAATGTAAAGACCTGTAGAAACAATATGTGGGTACCTGCTTCCAAAGAGCACTAGGGTTATTTGCTTCAGCCATTTGCAACCCATGCCCATATGTATTAAATTGTGAATCATATTCTCCTTCCATTTGATACCTATGAGAAAAATGCAAGATTGTCTGATGTATGTGTACCCTTCTCTAACACTATTTTAGTTCATGCAAATTACCTTCCTGGGGATATTGATGTGGCAGATGGTGAAGATAACTGAGAGAGACCAGCATGGTCAGTAGGTGACTGTCCTCCAGAAACTACCCTCAACGTTCCATTGATCTTGCTGCCATCTAATTGGTTTTCTAACCGTCTCTTTATAGTA
Organism: Excoecaria agallocha; assembly: GCA_037975025.1. Classification (NCBI taxonomy): domain Eukaryota; kingdom Viridiplantae; phylum Streptophyta; class Magnoliopsida; order Malpighiales; family Euphorbiaceae; genus Excoecaria; species Excoecaria agallocha. Next base: position 16,347,284 of record CM075821.1, on the reverse strand, counting down.
GGATCCTCATCGTTAGGCTTTACTTCTTGGTGGAGAACCAGCGTATTAGACGTACCGACAGCAGGAGCAGTGCCCATGCTCTTACCTTCCAGATCACCTACAGAAGGAACTGAAGGATGAACTCCATAAGGACCACGATCCCGCTCATTCCCAGGAACAGGATGAGATCTCTGGGTCACTGACTCATTTATTTTCTGCCAAATGTCAATTAATAAAAGGGTGTGAAAAGTCCGTTGAAGCTATGAAGATCATTAATCATAACACACAACATCAAGGACTTAACTATAACTAATAGATATCATTATTGAAGTATGGAAAGTTGCTAGAACAAGTGAGAAATATTTTCTATGTAATATTGCTAACAAAGACTTCAACCAAAGAAACATCGTTAATCCATACCTCACCAACAACCATGACCTCACTACCACCAGCGCCCCCATACCAGTTAAAGATAAAAAGTAAGAAATAAAAAAGTGCTCCCAAAAAAAGAAAAAAGAAACTCAAATTTATTTACCAAATGATTGAAGGTCTACTGGTTATTAGACCTGAAATTTGCCTAACTCTAATATTAGACAAGGCCACAATAATGTGTTGCTCCTTTAAGTTGTTTTGCAAGAAGCTCTATGAGCTAGAAATTGTTCAGCAGATAACTATATCAATATAATTAAAGAAAGGCAATCAAGCGCTCCTCTAGATTTTTATAGTAATTTGTTCGAGTGCATTTTGACAAGGCATTTATGAAGTCCAACCAATTCTATAAGCATTCAGTTATGGTTTTAAATTAGCTTCATATTTGAACAAGATAACATTTTAATCATAAATCTACTGAAACTATCTCTGACTTAATACATCCATCCATATAAATTTATTTAAAATGAAACCATAAACTCAAGAGACCTTCCAACTTGTCCCAGGAAAATTCAAGATTCCATACCCTTTTCATCATACTCATGCTTAATCCAAATGTTTGTCGAACTTGGGTGTTAGAATTCCCTCTCAATAAGTAAGGAAGAGAGAGAAGACAGGTTACAAGGAAAAGAATCGCTTACATAGTTTTCAAGTTCTTGAATTTTTCTCTGCAGCTCATTCCTTAATCGGGTATTCTCTTCTACCTGATGAAATAGAGTAAAAAATATTACCAGTAAAACGCTAAGCTTTACCCCCTTAAATCAAAGTAACATAAAAACCACTAACAGAAGCGAAGTCATGCAAAAGCTAGTCAACAGATATATGCAAAACAGCAAAAGAAACACTTACATTTCATTGATCCCTAAATCCAAGTGCTAGAACTTTTTAACTATATATATATATATATATATATACACTTGCTCTAACAATGCCCCACATTCCATATGAAAAAAAAAAAAAAAGACCATACCTGTTGTCTGATCGTGGCCTCGGCAGCTTCAACAGCTTTCATGACCTGAAACAAACTATCGTTGTTGCCGTTGCCGTTGCCGTTGTTGTTTTTGTTGCCATCAGTGTAGGCGCTGTTATTATTCTTGATATTAGTATTAGAAGAGGAAGACGCCGAATCATTCAACGCTAATCCCGACATCTTGTTGACCAATTTCCCTTCGTGACCGTTATACATGACCCCAAATCAAATAAATTGAATCCAAAGAATGAGTCAATTAGCAAGTCGTAAAGCATAAAAACCCCTCCTTTCTCGGAAATGATAACCTAATTTCCTAATTTGAAAGAGAGTAGCAGCAACAATAGTAAACGAAGAGTTCATCCAAACGAAAAACCCTAAACCTAATCATAATCAAACAGGAAGACGGAGATTGAATTGGAAAGAATTATCCGTCTGAATGAGAGGCGCGTGGGAAAGAAGATAAATGAAGGCACCTTTCTCAGTTTGGAGTTCTACGGAAAGATTGATGGTGATTATTATGCTGATTAAGAATCATCACCGCTACTACTGCACCTCATTTCTTTGGAAAAAAAGAATATAACTATGCTTTTCTTTGTTGGTATTATGGTATGATTTATTAATGTACTGTTATTTGTAACATAATGTTTGGTAGCATAATTTTTTTATGATATTATATTTTATGATTTTAATGCATAATTTTTAAATTAAATTATAATTTTATTTAATTTTAATTGGTAATTTTTTATGATTTTTATTATTTATTTTTATTATTCTAACTTTATTATTTTTATTTTTTTACTATAATTAATTATATACTTACTCACCTACCTATAATAAATTACCGTTACTCCATTACTTTTATTACACTTTCTTCATCCATCCATTACTTTTTTTTTTCTGTTGCTACAGGTTCTTTTTTCCTTTTTGTATTATAGGTTTTTCTTTTTTTTTTATGTTGAATATGGGAGCTGTTATTGTTTTGATTATTAGTCTTTACTATCCCAATAACTTTTGGCTTCACTGTGATTATACTCATTCAATAAATCTCGTTAGCTTATCAAAAAACAAAAAATACTTAACAAATTAATTATGATAGTATTACTAAGAAATTAAGAAATTTCGTTATTAAGGGTGCATTCGAGAACGATTTTATTCTTGATTTTTGATTTTTTTAAATAAAATAAAAATATATTCAATAAATTTGTTTTTATTTTCATTTCTACAAAAATTTAAGAAGTGATTTTAACAATAAAAATAAAAATTAAAAATCTTTAAAATATGATTTTTATGGTTTTGTTTTTATCAATAATTTAATTACTTCATCTTTATTATCACTACCATACAACCGCCACTACCACATCACCATCACTATTACTGCCGCCACCACCATCACACCACCGCTGCTACCGTCACCACACCGTCGCCGCCACCATACCGTCGTCGCCACCACCACACCGCCACGCTGCTATTAATAATTTAATTACTTCTATCTTATTGTCATAACATTATACGAATGACCCCTTCAGCTTTTACCATATTATGTGATTTATTAGTTGGAGAAAGTGGTCTTAGACCTACAATTCGAGCTACAGTTAAAGAATTAGTAGCTAAGACATTGTATCTATTAGCACATAATGTAATAAATCAGGAGCAATCTTTTGCTTTTCATCGATCCGGTGAGACAACAAGCTGTCATTTTCACACTGTACTAAGGTTTATTTTAGAGTTGGAGGAAAAATTCATTAAACAACCCAATGGATCTGAGAGGTTCGTTTTGAAATTGCTGGCAGCAGTAGATTCTACCTACATTTTAAGGTGATCAAATTTAATAATTTAATCAATTTTTGTTTTCCAAAAATGTTTGTTTGCATATTAATTGTTAAATTTAATGTCAGGATTGTGTGGGTGCAATTGATGGAACACATATACTTGTTAAAGCTCCTACCCGGGAAGCACCAAAATTTCGTGGAAGGAAAGACTATTCCACCCAAAATGTGTTAGCTATATGCACATTTGACTTAAAATTTATATATGTTTTACCTGGGTGGGAAGGAACAACATCTGATTCCAACATTATTAAAAATGCAATAAGTAGAGAATATTCATTAAGAATTCCAGATGAAAAATACTATGTTGTTGATGGTGGGAAAAATGATCACGTGACTCCTAATACACCTACATCAAATGCTTAATCTATAGCACCTTCTTCTTCTAGTAAAAGGTGTAAAGTATCTAACTCAGAGGAACTAACGAGCATTGTGGCAATTAATTTGGATAAAGTAGCCAATGCGCTTACCAACCTTTCCAATAGGCCATATATTCCAGAAAGCGAAATTTAGGAATTTGTGTCATGGTTGGATTTAGATCCCAATTCTGAAATAAGCTTATAAGTTGAGAAGCTTGCTTAGAATGCCATCGGTGTGGCAAAAAAATTATTTGTTGATGATGTTGTCATCTAACAAATAAAATGTTAAGAAAGTATGAACTATCTTATATTAAAATATATTTGGATGATTCAAGTCATTTCTATTTCAGCTTTTATGACAAAAGACCTAATATTTATTACTATGTTATATATGATAATTTAAAACTAATATTTATTATGAAAATTTTGAACTAATATTTATTAGTATATTATGTATGATAATTTAAAACTAATGTTTCAATATTATAGACCTAATGTTTATTATGACATTTAGACTTATTTATATTATGATGTGTTTGAATTATTTATTAAAGTTTTAAGTTAATATTTATTAAATAAATATTAACTTCATTATTTTAGAAATATTAATATTATTTTTTATAATAGTAAAAAAATATTTAAAAATATTAATAATTATGGAAATATTTATATTTTTTTAAATTGAAAGGTAATTACGTTATTTATATAATAAAACTATACAATACCATACATTTGAATCAAATAGAAAATATTATAAAATCACATACTATTATACAGTCTTCCCAAACATCGTATTGTTAAAATCATATTGTACCATATTGTATAGTACATTAATAAATCACAGACAATCACCAACCAAACAAGCCCTTATTATTATTATTATTATTATTATTATTATTATTATTAGTAGTAGTAGTAGTAGTAGTAGTAGTAGTAGTAGTAGTAGTAGTAGTAGTAATAGTAGTAGCCTTTTCTTTTCTCTAAAATGAGACTTCTAAGATGGGAATGTGGAGCAGATTTGGATACGAATTCCATGGTTGCATTCACCAATTCCAATATTGAGTATATTCCATGTATTTCCAAGTAAATCATGCGATAAATTTTATTTCTTATGTATATAATGTAATATTTATGTTTAATAAATATATATTAGTGTTAAAGAAAATTAAATTGTGAGTTTATTTATTCATTTAAGTCATCTTCTTCAAATTTATTTACCAAATCTTTAAAACCAAAACAGCCTTTTTCTCTTCTTGCCACCAAAACCCACAAGGATGACCCCACATGTTATACTCAAGTTGTGCAATTTCCTTATTGGCACGAAGTAATGAATCATGAATGTACAACATTTATAAGATAGGGCATGGGAATCGGTGCCTCCATCTAATTATCAAAATGTTGTGGGTTGTAAATGGTTGTTTAAAATAAAAAAGATTCTCCAATGTTGATATAGAACAATACAAATCACTTCTTGTGGCAAAGGGTTTTAATCAATGACTGAAAGTTGATTATTTTGAAACATTTAGTTCGGTTGTCAAACTCACTAATGTGAATTTGTTGCTCAGTCTTATAGTTACTTTTGGTTGGGAGCATCTCCAATCAGATGTCTGTATTGCACTTTACACAATGACTTATAACATGAAGTATTTGTGGTTCCAACTATTGGCTCTATGGATCTACTTAAACCTCACTATGTTTGTCATTTAAATATATTTATAGATTATGTCAAGCTTCTTGAGCTTGGCATTGCTGTCTAACAGAGGCTCTCATTGCTTGTGAATTTGTGGGATCTAGAGCTGACACTTCGCTTTACATGTACAAGAAAGGTGGCATTATTTTATAATGTCTTTTATATGTTCATGATATTATTATCATGAAAAATTCAAAAGCAATTGATTTTGAGTCTCACTGAGTTTCTAGATTCCAAATTCTCTATTGAAATTTTGGGCAAGTTAAACTACTTTTTTGTTAGAAGTTATTTAGACAGCTGATGGTTTGCATTTATCTTAAGCCATATGTGGGTGTGATATATACTCAAATGCACTAAGATGGACAGTTGCAAAGCAATTATACTCTTATATGCACCTCTAATCAACAAATCAGTACAAGGGATGAAGATTTGCTGGATTGTACCAGTAAACTATATGAGCTCTTTAATATCTTGCCTTTATAAGACTAGATGTTGTGTTTGCCATTAATAGAGCTTAACAAATTATGCATCCCCTCCAAATAAAACCATTATATAGCAGTAAAATGAATACTAAGTTATTTGTAAGGTACTATTCACTATGGGTTGTAGTTTAGAAAGTTCAATCTCTAACTTAATGTTTCTTTAAATTTTGATTTGGAGGGGGGGTAATGTTGATGAGTTAGTCCACTACGGGTTATACAATGTACCTTAGCTTAAACTTATTATCTTGGTATCTAAAAAGCAAAAAGTTAGTTCTGAGTCTAGTATCGAGGCCAAATATCGAGCCTTGGCCATAACAACTTCTGAATTGACTTGGTTGCAACATCTTCTTATGAAAATTGGCTTTACAATTCCTAATGCTCCTTCATTTTGGTGTGACAACTTAAGTGTAATGTATCTCACTACTAATCCTGTTTTCATTTATGCATGAAACACTTAGAAATTAACTTTTATTTTATACACAAATGGGTAGCTAATACGCAACTTTATGTGAGATATTTAAGCATTAAATAACAAATTATAGATACTTTAACTAAAACATTGTCTAAAGTTCACTTTTAATTATTCAGTGACAAGTTAGTTGTTCTTATTTATCTAAGCTCAACTTTAGAGGAGGTGTAAGAGATAAGAGTCACAATATGACACAAATTGGCCTTATCATAAACATCTATGAGCTTTAATATGTATGTATATAAGAATAAAACAATTGCAATTAATGGGAAGTATTTGGTTCCTCTTTTCTCTCATATCTTTTTTTAACATTCTACTATTAAAGTAGGGATGTGTATCGATCGGATTCAGGTCAACCTCAACCCTGCCCTAATGACCTAAAACCCAATAAATGGACATAGAGTATCCTCGAACTGATTTTATATGTACTTTGATCACCACCTTATTAACTCGAATTTTTTGAGGCTCAACCTGAACCACCTTGATCAACCCGAAAAAGGAAAAGAGAAAACAAAGCACAAAATACAAATCATCAATGACATATTTATCAGTTGCTATTAAAGAATTAGAGTCTAATTGAATGCAATTAATTAACCTAGTAAGCATTTTGTTACCTAAATATCATAAACAATTAAGAAAAAAATCCATTACAAATTTGAATTAAATCATCGGTTGTTAGGAAGTGGTGTTGAAGAAGAAATCTGAAAGGTTAACATAATGAAGAAGTAGAAAGCCCAAAACCTAAAATGTATGGCAAAAGAAATATCAAATTAACTATTAAATATAGCTAAATCATAGTAAATAAACAAGAAAAATACTTTTTCATAATGAAAGATTGAAAAATCAACCAAAATCAATCTCAATGATTAAACAAACCACATTCAAATTGGATCTAAAATAAACAAATAACTTAGTGTATACAGAGAACTAATGGCTACAAACACACAACAAACTGACTAAGAATTGTGATCAGTGATCGTCAAATAGAATTGGCAATGAAGAATGATAATTTACAGATAAGTGGATTATGCAAATTAAAAAATTAATGATGGCTAAAAAATGGAGATAAAATCATCTTGAGAGAGAGCTGAAGAGATTATAATGTAGCAATGAATTTGATTTAAGGATGGGGATTTAGGGATTTTGATATCTTTATAATAGATATGAGAGAGAGAAAGAGCAGAGAGAGGAGACTTAGGAGAGGATTCTAAAATAGGAAAAAAATTAAGAAATGGAAAATATAGAAATAAAAGAATAAAAAATAGTTTACAAAATTTTGCATGGGCTGAGAATTGAACTTAGAACAATATAATTTATAGGTTATTATCTGCACTATTGAGCTAAAACTCTCAAATGCACATGTAACAACATTAATAATATTTATAGGTTTTCGATCGGGTTAGGTTAAGCAAAATTTTCACCTAGCCAAACCCAAATCTAAATAAATCCAAAATCCCTCACACAACCTTAATAACTCTACCCGAATGCAAATTTCAAGTCAGTTATGGGGGTAGGTCAAATTCTACACAGCCTTGTATCAAAGTAATTGCCTTTAAAATTTTTAAAAATGTATATATTTACCTCTCAAATATTTGTGGTTAAAAAACTATAATTGTTGTTATAAAAGTGATTCATTTATGCTTTTTTCGTAATGAAATGTTGATTTAATAAACTTCTAACTATAGGTTACAAATGGATTGTGTGAGGCCCTAACATACACCTTAGTAGGAATTGAGTGTGCCTAGGGTGTATTAGGAAGGTGATGCAAAGAGATAAGTGTTTAAATTGTAAGAATGGACCTAGAGGAAATTAACTTAAAAGTCAATGGCATTAGGGTAATTTCACACTAAGCATGCATATTCATAATTAGAAGGAAGTGTCATATAGGGGATTTAAACTTAAAAAAAGAAATTGAATGGGAAAGAAACACAATGGGAGAACTAATAGATGAAGGAAGTTAATGAGGCTTACTTAAGGATTACAAGTAGGCCTATAGGGTAAGGCCCAACTAGGGGTGTGCATCGGTCGTGTTCGGGCCAACCCGATCTGAACCCGAACAACCCGAGAACAAAAAATTGAATATTTTCACACCCGAACCGATCCTAAATAATATTCAGACCCCTACTCGATCAACCCTACTTTTTTCGAATCCCGACCCGATTAACCCAAATTATCCTAAATTATTAAAATAATAATAATAATAATAAAATAACAGAAACTACAGAGATCCAGATCTAATCAAACACTCATTTGGAATACAAACTTCTTAACACAACTTAGATACAATTCTTTCACACATTCACTCATTTTTTGAAAACATTCTTCAAAGATCAAACTTGAGATTTATAAAATACTAAGCAATACAATTGCTTATAACTCAGAAAATTCATAATCTTCTCAAATTTTGTGCAAAAAAGGAAAGAAAAAGCAACATAAGCTTTTGAAACAATCTGGAACTCAAACACAGTAATAATATAAAAAGGAACTCAAACAATCTGGAATTCGTTTTGTTATACAAATTTGTCTGAAATAATAAAAATGAATCAATGGATAATATAAAAAGGAATAGCAATATTTGCTACCAAAAAGAAAAAATTAAAAAAAAAAAATTCTTCATCTATACAACTAAGAAAGCAAGATAAAAAAGAATTGCCTTTGAAATCTGTCTAGCCATCTTTATCTCATTTCTTTATCTCTTATACCCGTCTTTATCATCTTCATCTCCTCCAATTATCTAACAATTAAAAACAAAAATTAAGAAGAGATTTAGAAGCTTCAAAATCAAGAGAGATGGAAATAATCGAAACAGATCTAGAGAGATGAAAGCAGAGCAAGAGATCGATGGTAAGAGAGAGAGAGATCGAAGGATAGAGTGAGAGATCAATGGAAACATAGAGAGAGAGATCGAAGGAAAGAGAGAGAGATGAAAGGAGGGAGAGAGAGATCTAGAGAGATCCATTGAAGGGGGAAGAGAGAGATCAAGAAGAGGAGAGAGAGATGGGGAGGCAGAGTTACAAAAATTTTAAAAAAAACCTCTATATATTTGTGTTTCGATCGGTTCAACTTTATGAGGGTTTTAACCCGAACCAACCTGAACCCGAACATTTGCCAATCCCCCAATTCGAACCGACACTACTAAATCGAATAATCTCACCCGAATTTTTTGGGTCGATTTGGGTTGATCAGATTCATCGGGTCGATTCGAGTTTTGCACACCCCTAGGCCCAACTCTTAATCTTTTCTTTAGAAAATTCATGAGAAATGAAGAAAAATCATAAGTTTAAAACCCATGATGGTTGGCCATTGTATAGGAACCCATTTCAGCCATTCTTTTCCCAAAAAGACCAACCCTACCATAAAAATAACCCTTACTTTCAATAATATGGTTTGTGAGAGAGAGAATTTAGTGGTTAGTCTTCTTAAGGTAATAATTCTTTCTTTTATTCTTCTTTTGTTTCTTATAATTAGACATTGAATTTGAGGGAGTAGATAAATGATCATTCCTAAATTTATATTATATGAAAGGAGAAACAAGCAAAGGCAAAGAGAAAGAGATAGAGAGAGATTGCAGAATGTGTTGTGCTTGTTAAAGGTATGGGCACTTCTAGCATGTTGGTGTATGTGTGCTTACTTTTATTTAATACATTAAGATGGTATGTTAAATGTAGTATTGATTTGGAAACCTATATATAAAGTTTAATTATGCAAAGGAATCGAAATATGGGAGTTAACCTTAAAATAGTAAAAGTGTGTTTTAGGGTTTACTTGACCCAGTATGACTCTTTTACCTATAACTTGAGATGTAGAGCTGTAAACTAAGTAATTATAGTTGTCATAGAAACTAGACTCGTAGACCTAGATTTCATATGAAGAAGTCGAAGTCTAACTCTATCCTTAAGCTTGTTAAAATTTTGCTTAAAAACCAAACATGCTTACTGCCCTGTCAATAAGAGCAGTCTACAGTATTTTGTGAATATCTTGAGACTTGAAAGTGCAAATGAGATGATTTTTAATAATTCAGAAACTAGAAACATATAGCAACAACTTTGTGGAATAACATTTTCTTGAAAATGTCGTTTATTAGGTCTAAAACAGCATACAAGTTGAACTTGAAAATCTGCCTTTCGGATTCTTAGGGCAGAATAGTGCTCACGGTTGGAACTAATCAGTTCCCGCCATATACACCTTCCAAAATCGATTCTATACCTTTTTCATGGCTGGAACTAATTAGTTCCCACCGTGAGCCTCTATTTTCCTCTTACATTTGATTTTAGGCTCCAAATTGTCACCGAAACTTTCCCGAATATTTCTAAAGCATTTTAAACATAAAAATAAGGGTAACATGTATCGTGAAAGACATGTAAATCATAATGAAAGATTGAAATATAGATATAAACTAAACCTAACTATATGAGCATATGAACATATGAGTTTGTTTATGCCCTTTAGATTTATGTATCAACCTTATAAATGTATATTCATGTAACTAGAATATAAGAACACGAATAAGGGCATATGAGCTTGAACATGTAAAGATATCTGTGAACAAGTATAGTTGAGGATGTTCCAATAAAATGATGCATAGGTAAATAAATGCTTTTAGGCATAAAAATGTAAATCTACGACCAATGCTACATTAACATGATTGATAAAGGATGCTTATATGCTCATAAATTGGAATGTCAATTCAAGACATATATAAAGGAGGGAACATGACTACAAAAACATGCAACTATGTATGAACATGCACAAGATATGAACATATATAGATAGATGTTGATTAAAGAATGAGAGTGCACTTGCCATATTAATCTAATTGGACATGTAGCAATATATTTAAACATAATATGTATGAAGATATATGCATATCTAATGTATCTTTTAGTTTTATTGTGTGCTTTGATGATAAGTGAGAATTCGTACATAAATAATTTGGATAATGAAATAAATGATAGCAGGAGAATATGTGTTCCACTCATGTATATATACTTGACAAGTTTTATTCTTTCGCAATAATTACAAATACAGGATGTGTGCATAAGAACGTGTAAATAAATAATATGTTTACATATGTGTATATATGATTGGAAAAAAGACTTGTACTATTGAAAGAGAAAAGTAAAAAAAGTTATAGTTGCCTGGCCTACGTTATCGTTTAGGTTGTGGATAGATAGGCATGCCTATAAGGGTATCTTGTAGCTGCCATAGTCTCGACCCCGTTTGGATTCATAACACTGTATTACCCCATTTGGGTCATTAGTCGACCCTATTTTGGGTTTGCTTGACCAATCCATAGTACAGATTTGACCTCATTTGGGTATGTATTTCGTTACCTTCGGGTACAATAGTATCACCGTTATCCACATCCATAGAAAGGTGCAAGCTCACTAAAGGATAATTGCACAGTAAATAGTATACACGAAATTAGTTAAAGTTATCTTTTAAACATGTAACTCTATAATATTATAATACTACATGTATGTTGTTATGGTTGCAATTACATGATGCCTTCTACATTAAACTTCATAAGTTGTATATGAACACGTACAATAATGTGGTGGCTTACCATTAATTCTAGTTGTGAGATCCCATACATGACCCTAATTTAATTTGCATATTTTTAAATGAGAATTTTGTATGAGTAAGGGTCAATAGGGTAAATTATTATGTTAATTGCATGAAAATAAAATTTATGAATAAGGTTTAATATTAATTGAGGGTGCAATTGAAGTAAAAAGTATTATTTTGGGGTAAATTTGCAATTACAGCATCTTTATAGGCAAATGTGGATAAATGAATAATTGAGAGGTCAATTTAAGAAAAAGAGTTAGTGGGGAGGTCACTTTATAACATGCAAAAAGGTGCATGGTTTTAATGTGACATGCAAAATCTTGAGGGATTAAAGAGGACATTTACCAAAGCACTATATATATGTGTGTGTGTTAGTGGAATGAAAGAGAAAGTGAGAATTAGAGAGGGAGGTCGGCATTTTGAAGAGAGAAATCCAGAAATTCATCTTCTTCTTCTTTCTTTTATCTCTACTAGATCATCTCAAGAAAATTAGGTGATAATTTTGTTGGTTCATCAAGAGTTTAAGGCATTAAGCTAAGGTAATTATTATGTTAATGAATCCTTCATCATCTTCTTCTCTTTTCTTTTCATTTTGATTGAAGAGAATATTAAATAAGTGTTGGAAATTTGATTGATGATGATGTTTGTGAAGGAGAAGAGCAAGGAAGAAAGAACAAAGGGAAAGAGATTGCAAGAAGTTAAAGACATAGAGATTTTGTTGTTGTTTTTGACTAAGGTATGGGAACTTAGGATTATTCATATTGCATGTGAAATTATCTACTGGAACATGTTGTGGTTGGCTTGAAATCTAGAGAAAAGTAAAGAGAACACAAGATAAGAAATGCATGTGAGTCTTAAAAATTCTGGGTTTGAGTTCACTGGACCTAGTTGTACTATTTTGGTAATATCTTGAGTTTGAGAATAGATAATTAGATGATTCCAATTGGGTCTTAAACTAAAATTATATACAAAGATTTCATAAGAAGAAATCACACTCAAATTCTGCCTCTAGATATTTTTTATGATTTATTGAATTTAGGAAAACTTCTAAATTCGGATTCTGGACCAGGTTGGGGAAAATTGAGATATCTGTATGTAAAATGATCATAATGACATGAAATTAATTTCTATGAAAACTAGACTCATAAAGACACATTTTATATGAAGGAAGTAATGCCTAATTTTATTTCTAAGTTTGTCAAATAATTAGCATGAAATTCGTTGAATCTGTTGGGACTGTTAGGGTACAGATGTTGGTATTTTGGGCACAAGTAATAGTAGAGAAGTCAAAATATTATTCTGTAAAATTATGAGTAAACTAGATACCTAGGAGTACGTTTTTGATGAAGAAATGTTGGTCTAAATCTCTCTTGATTTTATGCTATGAATTTTTATAAGTGACAGCCCCCACTGTTTTGGTTCTATGAACAACCTATAGTGTTTTTCAAATAAATCGAGTTATAGACCAGATATTAAGATTAATTTTGATGCTCTGGAAACTAGACACATATGGGAATAAGATTGTAGAAGTCCATTTTGCCTCAAAATGACATCTTTAATTTCAAATTTGGCTCACAAGTCAAGTCCAGAATGCTGCCCTGTGCAGATTTTTGTGATATTTTATTCTATGACTTTTAATTAATTGAAATAAAAAGTTGTTTATGTGATTGTAAAATAAATTGGATAGAGCATGTAATATGACTATAAATGAAGGATTTATAGGCATATATATATATTCGTATGTGTACATAAATAAATATTAGTGATGAAAATATCTAACTTATACATATAATTAGATTTGTACATGATTGTTATATGCCAAATTGATGTACACATATGTAATCCTATGATATGAAAGTGCACATGAGTTGAATGATGATAAAGGCATATATATAGATAAACATGCTTATAAGAATAAGCCTACTATATGCGAATGTACCTACAGGTATGTATATTTATAATTATGTTTATGAGTGTACGAGCATGTATTTGCCCTATGAGATAGATGATGTTTTAGCATGACTATGAATATGTGAGATGCTGAATGAGAATATGATGAAGTTTATGATATGATTATGTATATGAGTGTATGAGCATGAATAAAGTATTGCCTGCAATAGAGTTCAGATGTGGATAGATAGGCGCCTATAGGGAATTGCAGCTGCCACAGTCGACCTTTTTAGGTCCATAGTATAGTTGATCCTGCTGGATCTTGTACAACTCATTTGGGTTGTTGCTTGACCCTTTTGGGTCCTTGACCGGTCCACCGTATAGTTGGCCCTTATTGGGTCCATAGTTTTGATATCTTCGGATATCTACCGTTGATACTCTCGGGTATCCACCGATCCCGTTATCCACTCTTAGAACCTAAGCAGGCTAAGGAAAAGCATTAATATTTCACAGTTAATTACCGTATGAACTATGCTTCTGATATATGATTTATCTTGTTTAACTGCAGTTCCATAAGCATGAGTTGGTATCTATTTACATTATATACAGATCTCATCATGAATTGTATGTAATCAAGTATGCTATCTTTTACTTTTTCTTGACATGTAAATATTATTATTATTCAATTGTTTTATATGTCCTATATTTTTGACGACCATTGTGAGTGGTTGTCTTTCATGTTTAGAATTCCCCACTAAGCTGTATAGCTTAGCATGGGTTATTTTGATCCGTGTAGGTTTTTGGTAGTCAAGGCTTTTGCAAAGGAACTTTTTCTGCATCAGGACAGGCCAACACCAGTCTATAGAAGTGGATGTAGGAAACTTTTGATAAATCTTGTTTAGTTCCTTACATGTTTTAATATGTATAAGGGTTGTAATGAACTTTTGATAAGTTATATGGAAATGAAGTTTGTAATAAGCTCATAGTGAGAATGCTGGTTTATGCATGCATCTAGAAGCTATAATACTCTATATAAATGTGCTGAAATGCCGAATGCTACACATGAAAGAAAAATGGCTAAAGTATGATGATATAGTATAATTATTAAGATGTTGGGATTGCATATGAAGTCAATATGCTTATTCAAATTTAAATGTACAGTAAAGATGTGAGAATCCTGATTAGTATATTAGTTATATGATTATTTGGATAAAATGACGTAGATTGTATTATTTATAGTAAAGATGTGGTTTAGGGTGTTTCACTAGTTGTGAATATACATTGTTATTACTAATATGTTGCATATTTGACATCGATAATCAATCTATGACTCACTGCATGCAAGAATGGCAAAGGTAAAAATCTACAACTAGCATAGGCAATTTCCATGGATGTGGGTGTACTTAAAAGTCATTTAGATGCTTAAGATTTAATAAGGCTAACTAAATAAGAGAATTTGTAATAAATAACAAAACTATACTATAGAAAAATCAGGGAAAAGAAATTTAGGATATGCAAATTTATGTACTACTTAGTAATGATAAGATTGCTAAAAAAAGTATAGATAATAATAAGCTAAATAATGTAGTACATACGAAAGTGACCTATGGGTTATGGTTTATACAACAACATAGAAAAAGTTTAATAGAGATAACTGTGTAATATCATGTAGGGTTTTAAACATATTACTTGTGCTTATCACTAATTTATCAGTACTTAATTTTTATATTGCACGTGTGTGAGTTTAAGTGACGATGACGACTTCTATGAGAGGTCGTCCTCATAATTTATGTTTCCCACTAAGCTTTAGAGCTTAGCACGAATGTTTATCCATGTCGGTATATCAAGCTAGGACTTTTCCTTAAGGGCAAATCTATAGCAACAAGGCCAACACCAAAGATAGGAAGAGATAAAGTATGAAGCTTAAATTTTGTTTCTGTCTTGTAAATACCATTTTGTACCAAATGAGCTATGATGTTAAGTATAACTAATTAGTTTATAACTTGTAATGTATAAAGTGCGCATCAATGGAATTATAGAACTTGATGTTGTACATAAGAATAATTTAATGATATCGTAATATTTGTGTAAATGAACTATAGTATGTTTAAAGATGTGCAATACAGTACGTATGGTAATAGTACGAAGGATAATTAGAATGAGCATTACAGATTGGGCTCAGTTTGATTGGATCAAGTAATAATAAATCAGATTATAGATGGGTTAAATTTTGCGAGTCATAAATAGATCAGATAGGGTCATGACCTAAATGAATCATTACATATTAGATTATAAATAGGTCAAAATTTATAACATTTTTTTAACTTTTTTAAAGAATTCATTAAAAATAAAATATTACGTGAGCATAAAAGTAATTTATCATAATATAATGTTAATAATACATAAATTTTTAAAGGGGCATACATGGTTTATATTTGTATTTTGAAAGCATTTTTAACTAATAAATATTTGAGAGACAAATGTCACTACAAAAAATAATAGCTTTTTTAGCACACCACAAGAGGCACTTATAAAGGAATCCTCCCTACAAAATTTTGGTTTTTCACGATTGTTGTGATTTCTTTTTGCATGCATAAGTAAATATCAAAAGCGAGAATCCATAGGATTTATTGATAGCTTTCCACCAAAATTGAAGATTATCTTCATTTAAAGAAAATAAAGGATCTCCACAACATGAGGAATATGTAAAAATCTATTTGTATAAGCATCAAATTTCCTAATAGTATAAAATAAATATGGAAATGATTTTCATTACTACTTTTTCTTTTTTCTAATTTCATGCCGAATCTTTCTATGAGTTTTGCACAAAAATTGATGTTAATGATTTGCCTTCATCGCAATAATTTTCACTGTCAATTCAAGTATGAGATTATTTCTTTTGAATTTTTCCTTAATTATGTACAAAATAATGTTGAACTATTGATTTATTATTTTGAAGTTCTTCATAAAAGATCAACATAAGGTAAATTTATTTCTGTATATTCTTAAAAATTTCTCGTTAATCAACTTTTCGAAAGTGCCTTATTTATAAACATTGACAAATACACAAGGTGATTAAATAGTTTTCTAAAAAGACAAATTTCTAGATGACAAATTATTCAATTTTCCAAATTTTTTTAATATCATGGTTATTAGATTGTGTTTTGTTATGGTGTAAATCTTATTACCTTAGTCTCTAAGACTAAGTATAGAATGAGTAGGGTGTTTAACACTGTGAAATTTCAAAGTGATTTTATATTAACCGAGTAGGTACTAAAATGGATAGCAAATGTAATATAATGGAGTTGATTATACTAACTTTCCTTAAATTACTCAAAATTACAGAACACTAAAGATTATTCTACGTGAACAAATGCAATTCAAATAATGTTATTAGAACTACAAGAGAGAATTGGTCAAGTAATATATTTATCAACTGAACATAAATGCATGCAAATGATTGGAGAATATAACCTACTATCCCCAAGAGCAATTCTCATTATCAATTAAGGTTATTCTCATTTAGAATCCACAAGCACTCTCTTGTCATTGTGGAGATAAATAAGAATCACGAAGACCTATGCATTTCTTTGACCCCTCAAAGTGAAATGTTTTGTCTCCAAGTGATTCCTAACCCTTAAGCAAATTCAACTGCATTTCCACCAAAATGCTTTAATTCTAATTGTGAATAAATTGATTAACAAGTTACATATGGTGATCAAGCATATATAACACATTCAAACACTCAATTGAATCTAAATCATTCATGCATTAATAAAGATATAGTTATATAAGATCAATTCATCCTTGCAATTCTAATTAACAAAAAACTTAGCCTATGTACATTGTCTTCAAAGCAAGCAAATACAAGGAAGAAGTATAAACATCAAACAAAATAACTGAGAGAAAAGAGTAGAAATTGGTTGATGACTACTTAAATGCTCTTCAGAAAAGTACTTGATGTTTGAATGACCTCTTGGAATCCTTCTTCTTCTTTGGACTATGCTTTCTCTTGATAATACTTTTTAAATTATAGTTAGTTTCTTGAAGTTTTCTTATGCCCAAAATAAGGTTAACTGTTTGTATTTATGGGCCTCAAGGTGTCCCAATTGGCGCCTTTTGCCAAAGGGTATAATTGTAAAAAGGTACCATGAAAGGTTGTATTGGTTAGCCGTGGTGACAACTAGGCACACCAGTACCAAGTCAGGCTAAGTTGGCATAAAGAGTCTCTATTATGAGTCGGCACGATGGGAACGAGCCAACACCAACATTCTTTTATCATGATTCGGCATAACAAGTTATGAGTCAGCATAGAGAGGCTATGTGATGAGTTGGCACCAAGTGGAACAAGTCGACATAGCTACAAATCTTCCCTTTTTGTTTTTTAAACTTCTTTTAGCCAAATTTTCCAATTGCACACCAAAATACACAATTGAACAAAAAGAACCTGCAAATCTAAAAGAAACTAAAAAGTAAACTATAATAGAACAAAATTAAACAAACATATGCATAAAACTTAAGGAAATGTAACATAACTAGCCTAAATAACTATACTATATTGCATGGCATCATGTTTCCTTTATTAGACAAAAATTATTTTATATCTAAACATTATAATGAATAAACAAGAATTAACTCACTTATTTTGTTTTTTTCCTTATATTTTTTTGTTTCTTTTATTTATTTATTTTGGTTTTATGCTTATTGATAGTTTGATGAAATTATTTGTCATCTCTTATTCATATTATGCAAAATAATACTTAGTAATTTTTTTTTTGCAAATTAATAGTTGTTTAATAATTTCTAGTGCATCATATTTTCTTTTTATTGACACTTAATTATGTCTATTTTTAGCTTTCAATTTTTTATTAATTTTGTTCAAAATAATTTTGATGCCATCACTTTTATGCTATCCTGGGTGATAATAGAGAAAATCTAAATTTTTAATCCTTTTGTATTAATCGTGATTTATTAAGAACTCTATCTTTTGAGTTTTTAGTTTTGATTGTTACTTTGCACTTTAGTTTATCTTTTAATTATCAATTAATAACAAAAAATTATGTAATAATTCAATCATTTAGATATTTGAATTTTGGAGGAGTTTTAATATTATGTTACTAATTAATTATTAAAAAATTTCAATTTTTAGATTTTATAGACAATTTTAAAGTATGCAATTTTTATCTTGAACACCATCAGAATATACATGTTAACTCCTATACAAAATTGGTTACTTTCATAAAGACAAATTTCATAATATAAATGTTTGTTTTATGTATTATTTTATATATGAGCAATTTTTCGCAGGATAAAAGATGTATTGAAGGTCTAGATCTTAAGTGGATTTAGAATAACAAAAAACAATAGTTAAGATTTTTCTTTCTCATACACTCAACATCAAACCCGAGAAGAAAATGAACAACATTGTACTATGGCTTCAGAAATTGATGATCAATCTTATCAAGAACCATAGCCATTTGATGACAATGAATGTATTGAGATGATAGGTATAAATTGTCAAATGTTATAATGATTTATTGGTTCAATTTTCTACATCAAATTATATTCTCCATTTCATTTTATTATTTGTTGTATTTTTTTGTTTCTTATTTTTTTAGATAAGAATGGAAAATGATACAAGAAATAGGAAAAGACTACCATAAAACATGTTTGAAACAAAGATGGAAATGAAAAAAAAATTCATTGAAATAGACAAAAATTAATCTAAATGGACAAGAATGAACCTCTTATGCAAGAAAAATCATATCATTTTTAGGCACCATTCAACAAATGGGCAACTTTCACCTTCGAATGTAGAGAAATGGAATGAAAAAGCATTTAGGCACAACTAGTTATGATATCTACTATGGAGGTATTATATCATAGATGGTTATTTAAATTTGTAATACCCTTTATCACTTTAAAATGAGAATACTATAAAGAAATAATAAAATTATTCATGTAGCATTACAATCACGAAACAAAATTATGTTACTTATTTAGAACATAAATAACTATAGTTAAAGTCTATCATGTCACACATTATAAGTCATTACTAAGTTACAAATTTAATTATAATGTCTCATAATATCACACAAGAAAAATGCATCACAGTAATTAGATACATTTTATATTTATAGACTTGTAGCAAAATGGTTTTATAACTATTTATAAGCTGAAAGAAGAAAGTGTAGTAAAAGTATTTATTTACGAAGTTATATAAGTATATTTTACACAAAAGAAGTACTAAGGTTTACTTGAAGACATAACTTTTGTTGTGGCCCTTATCTTTTTAGATGTCAACTCCTAAGATATCTTATCCAAAATACCTATATAGGGGTAAGTAAATTACCATGATAAACAAATAGTTTAGTGGGAAATAAATTTTAATGTAAACAACCTCTTACTGACATCATTTATATTAAGCTTGAAAATTGCATATAAATGTAAACACGGAAAATAAACTATTTAACATAAACATACCTAAAAAAATATATACATACGTATGTAAACTCAATAAAGCAAAACCTTTCTATAATAAAATCCACAAGATGTCTTTATGTTTTTATAGCATATAACAACTTAAACATATAATATACTCATTATATATAACAATGTGACATTTGATAATCACTATCAAAATAATTTTTTAGGAAACATAAACCTGTTTGCTCACTATCAAAATAGATAATAGAAGCACTAAATACTAGATACCATTCTTGGTATCTAATATTGGTTACCGGACAGAAATTATATACCATTTTTGGTATCAAAACACTGGTTATTGGACATAACACTATATACCTTTTCTGGTATCAATGGATATTTTGATAGCCAGCCTAGCATCAATCACTAGAGACATTATTGTCTCAATCAATAATTTTATTAAGAAATAAGATACCAAAGGTATCGACTGAGATCTCTTCACTAGACACTAATATAATGGGATATCATGTAAAATGTCTACTATTTAGTGTGTATTTTCTTTTATTTAAGTGGCTAAGTATATAATATTATGTATATTTTATGTGTTTATGTTTAGTTTATGTGTTTATTTGTGTTATAGGTCAAATTTGGTGCAAATGTGAAGTGATTTGAGGAAATGGTGAAGGATTTGGATGAAGCTCACGAGTCGTGAAGAAGATCACGACTTGGACTGAATTGCACGAGACGTGAAGATGCTCACGAGTAACACAGAGGCAACATGCTCATGAGTCGTGAAGGCATTCACGACTCGGCAGGCAAGGCAATACACATTCACGATTCGGAAGATGTTCACGAGTGAGGAAGGCCTGATGGAGTTCATGACTTGTGAAGGCATTCACGAGTCGAACAAGGCACCTATTTCAAGCGATGCCACTTTTCTGCATCCGATTTCTCAGCCAACCATCAAAACTTTTCAAGGCAGCTTTGATGGAATATGACATGGCATATATATGATGATCACGCAGCGGAAAAATAATAAAATTTATCATACATACCATGCAATCCGTAAACAAGAATCGAAAACTTGCAATTTTAGGGTTTTAAAACTTACAACTTTAGATGCACTTCAAGATTTGATTTTGATGATGACCAGCAACTAAGAAGGATTTATTCACCTTAGATCTTCACCACCAATGCCAAAGGAACATCCTTTATGCCACTTCTCTCTATGTTCACACACACAATTGCAAGGAAGGCTTAAAATTGAGAGTGCTAGCTCTATGTGTAAATAATTGGCAAGGGTAATGGATTGAAGCTACAAAATCTGATCTTGTACTTCCTTTTGGTTGCTATTTCTGCCCAAGAACACAAGAGAACAAGGAAGAATCCTTTCTCCTTGTGAAATTCGGCCAAGAGTGTGAGAAAGAGTAATTCACGCATAGGGTTTTTTTTCTTTAGTTCACTTATATGTCTCTCTTATTTAGGTAAGTGTTACTTATGAATTTAGCTAGTAAATTCAGCCTCCATCACTTCCTAATTAAGTGACATGCATTAACTCAAACTCCTTTAAATTTTAAATTCACATTAAGTCAAAATAAACATAAGACATTTAATCAAAACAAATCACTTAATTTAGGAAATAAGCATGTGCCAAAATTCTCATTGATTTTTATCTTAGAATTTCGGTCACTTTATCTCTTATTTAAGTGTTTTAATTTGATTCAAATTCTTTTAGGCTTTAATACTCAATTAACTTAATTAATACAAGATAATTAATTAATTGAAATTAAACCTTGTGGGCTGAATCTCTCTCTCTAATGGACTAAGGTCCATTTAGCAATTTTAATACCCATTACATACATTAATTTGACTTTAATTAAAAGCCCAAATTAATGCTCAATACTTTATTTAAATATTTTAAGCCCAATCTTTGTGTGCGATCCTATAGGTCCATTTAATATTGGCAATGAATTAATGAATTAATTCAAAGGCTATATATATATTCTCTGGTAAGATATTATAACATTCCAAATTAAATGAAAATGCAAATAGCATTTAGTGACCTAATGCAATTTTGCATAATCCCTTACCCTTAAATATCAAAATTAATATAAGGTATGGAACTAGTCATCCTTATATATACTAATTCCTTTCTTGATATTCCAGTAACATTAAACTCTTAGATAAATAATGATTACTCATTATTTTATCTCGGTATGGCCATACACTTCTCAGTTCACTGATCAAGTGGCCGATGATATTTTCTCTTTTATCGAGAGGGGTAATCCCTTCACTTCTCTCATGCTCTCTAACATGGATCAGTGCATATCCAAGCATACCCATACTTGTCACCCTATTACGAGCACGTTAGGTGTATGTCAAAATGCATAGTAGAATCAAGTTGTTTAAGTGGTACTTAGGTGGTGTCATCTGTAGACATACCTAACCTTTTAATTATGTTGGTTGGGGCCCATTTCTAGGTGTATCTACACCCTTGGAACAATGTTCTATTTAAGGAATTTCTGGAAAATATGCATCTATAAGGATTCACTAACATGTTTAAAGCTTGTGTTTGCAATTATATATATGTCTTAGAGATGTTTCAGCTTAATACTATGATCTTGGCCAGATTCTGTACACTTTTCAGTGACTATGTCACCAATATAAGGAAAACCATTATCATCAAGGCTGTTGACATACCTAATCTTACCTTGTAACTTCTTTAAACTTGTATTGTCATCAGGCTTTCGTCTCTTATTCCATAGTTCCTTGTTGTCAACATCAGTTTTATAGCTTCTTATGTGTTCAGACCAAAACATCCTATGCTCTAAAGAAATATGGTTCCTTGTTCAAATGAACATGGACTACTACAATGGCATTCTGACCACTATATAGGTCTGCATTCGGTAGTATTTCATTCTAACCTTATGATAATTTATGTTTCACAAGGCAGTCAGTTATGAAGGGCCCAAAAATGGCCTTTTCCATAACTTAAACCTAATATCAAAGACATGTCTAATTCATAGTGACTGTACTTCCTCAAGCCAAAGGGAATGTAAAATCCTTCCAGAATCTGAAAATATTTGCACTTCTCTTTGCAGCGTATCCTTTTATCTCAACCTTTTTAGGCAACTTTTTGTGCTACGTATCTTTTTATCTCAATGTGTTCAAAAAACTTTTTGTAATGAGGATGCGTGCCTTGGCCCCCTTTTCTCAGGTTGTGGTAGCATATATTTGACTTTTTGGTAGGGATTTTAGGTACCTGTGAAAAGGTATTTGATATTAGTGTTCTTACCTATTGAATTTATATGTTTTTTTTTTCTTTTTGTGTTCGTTGTTTTTGGTCCTGTCATTGCACATTAACTACATGTTTTCTTGTTAATTGCATGGGCATTTCATTTTCATTCATTCATTTTTTCTTTTTTTTCAGGCATAATAAATATGAACAAAATAGAGCATAAAATAAAATAAATGCATAATTTTAAATACAAGTTCTATTTTTATATACATTAAAAATATTATGACAAAATTTTAAAACTCCCTAAATACAAAGTAATAAATCACTACGAAGGCCTTGGTCCTCTGTGGTAGGCTGGTCCAGATGGAGGTCTAAATGTTGAAAGCTTGTGGGGTCTGGCTGGTACCATGGCCTATGGCGCTGTTGGAGGCTGCTCCTCGCCTTGCTTGAATTTGAACTGGAACCCAAGTAATGCCATTGTTAAAGGCTATAGGATCTGTATGATCACTTCTACTAGCTGCTCTGATCTCTGGCCAACCTCGTTGATGGCCTTGGAGTGCTAATTGAGACAATGCATTAGGTCGCCTCTCAGGTACCCTATGTATCTCTTCAGCTTCTTATCTGTCTCTATCACAGCCTGTCTACCTTTAGGGACCTCTATCTCAATACGAGTGCCTTGCTTCCTCATCTGGGTAAGAAAGTCATCGACTACCTATAGGTTTGCCTCGAACCTCTGTCCTGTAGTCACTAGATCAGCATTGATACCTTGCACCTCAATTTGTAGAGACTGTACTATCGCTGGTAGTGCCTATAAGGACTGGACTTCTGTGAGCACTGACTGTAGTGTCTAATCCCAGAGTCTAATAACCTCCTCCATTGCTGCTAACTTGCCGAGATGTCACCAAGTGAAGGGACTGAAGATGACTATGTTGGTGGTACCATAGATGGCGATGGCTCTATATGCACTAGTAGTGGCAGAGCAATCGATGTAGAGGCAACTGGGTGTCTATAAGGTAAAGGAGCTAAAGATTTGGATGCTTCTGGATGTCCATAAGGGGAAAACCTCCCTATCCTCTTAGCCGGTGACTGCTAGTGTATGATAAGCGATCGAGGATTAGCTGGCTGCTATGATGATATGTCCAATAGGTCCTGCAGGTCTATTTGTATGTCAAACTTATAATCTAAATCAGCTTCTACCCTATGGTGCCCCTGCGACTCATACGACTCATCTGCTTGATCCTCTTACTGAGGTGGCTGTGTTGGATGTGCTTGTGGGTCTGTTGGTGCCTTCTGTGGTGGTTGGTCCTGCTTATATCCCTCTATGGGTGCATCTAGTACTATAGGGTCTAAACCATATCTCTTTTTGGTCTTGGGTACGGTTAACATCCTGTACTCCCCCTCACATTCCTCGATGGCCTCTACTATCTTTATAGTGAGTGTAGTTGCAAGTCGATGTATATGCCTTTCAGAATAGGGTCGCCAAATCTACTCTTATCTACCCCTAGTGACAGAGACAGACGGCTAATGATGCCTCCCATATACATTTGTGTGGTGGACTAAATGGATATCCTAACTAGCGAGGCGATAATCTCATAGGTAATTTCAATGCACCTGCACTCTTGCATCCCCCAAAAACTGGTGATATCGGTAGAGTTTACTGATCCTAGACTCCCTATACATCCCAAATAGGAGGTGGACAACACTCTCTGAATGTATTTGTAGATTTGGGTGGCCATCATTATACTCTTTGCTGTATCTAACTGATATCTAACCCCCAAGAGTGTCACTGCTCTCCATTTTACTCGGTTTACAATCCTCATGAGTGTGACCACATCGGGTCCAATTAAAAGGCCCATAGCCTTGTTGACTCTACAATGTGTGATATTATAATGGAAGCCTAGCACCTAAAACTGGACCACCCCCTCCTCTGTATTCGATCTTTGAGAGTCACCATACTGCAATGTGGCTAAGACCTCTCGAGTGACGTCAGGGTAGGTCTAAAAAATTGAAGTGAAGAACTTTTTCCACCCTGACCTGGCTAGGAGTTGATTTACCTCTTCTAGCAGTTCGACCTTCTACAGAAACTGTTTGGACATCAAGCGGCTGGACCTAAACTGGACTTGCTGTAAGGTGTAATATCTGGTGGCCTGCTCGGGTGTCATATATGCTAGTACGGGCCGAGGTGGGGTAGCACGTGCAATCCTCTAAGGCTGTAAGAAAAGATTACATGTCAATTTCTATGACTGACTTGGGTCACAAGTAATCTAACGTGTTACAATTTGTCAAAATTTTGACAGCATGCTGGCTGAAATGGAGACAACCAACCTATATAGAAATGCGTGTTAGGCATCACAATACCATATACAACATCCTAAGCCCATTATTGGCATTTTAACAAGCATGCAAGACAAATGAAGTATTGTAAATTTTACTTTTTAGGAAAATTCTAACAAAATTTTGGCACCATTTCGGTTAGAAATATGCCTGCCTTTTATACAAAAATTTAATTTAAAGCAACACATAGGCCATCATTGGCTGCTAAGTAATATAGTCTACACCACTAAACCATATTTGTCTTAAATTATTCTGGTATAATTTAGTTCTAAGCACAAAATACTTTTAAAGGAACAAATCAAAAAGTATCTACAACTAGTTGCTAAAATTTTTACAAATTTTCATGCTCATACATAAGACATTTTTCTAACTACAGTGGTTTGCAAAAGATTTTACAACTTAACTTACAATCCTAAAGGTTTGTTCATTTCTAAACTAAAAGATAGCATATTTATATAAACTATCATACTGCTAAGGTCTATAATTATACAACAGTAGTCTAAACATAATTAAACTAGTAAAATAAATAACTAAAATATGAGAGAATTTCAAAGGGTACTTGTAGAATGAGTAAGGAACAAAAAAATGTGGAAAAAAATGGAAACAAACTGCTCCCTTATGTGCACATTGATTCCCAATGAATTTCTATGCAAACAGCGTGAAAAAAGAACGAGAAACGAATGAGAAAATGCTAGAAAATCGAGAGGAAAGCTTGAAGAAAATGGAAATGGCAGTTATAGGAAAATGAAGGAGAAAGGATAAAGAAAATTTTTTATTTTCAAAATTTCAAGCAAGGGATGGGAGGCCCATCACTTGCTAGTGACAAACAGGCATATAAGACGTCCTGTCCCTCGCTGCTTTTTGATAATTTTGCCCTTTTTCTTTTCTTTTTCAATTTTTATTTCTTATTTTCATTTCTTATTTACACTATTTACACAAAAAACATTTTATCTATTATTATTTACATACTTTCCCAACTATTTTATTTGCATTATTTATTTACTCAATCATTTCGTTTACATTATTTATATACCCAACTATTTTATCTACATTATTTATATATATGGACTATTTATTTATACATATTCACTGAAAATCCAAGATACTCCCTGAAATTTATTGTGTTTCTTGAATTTTCTGATTTTTTACGTCCAGAACCTTCCGAAATCATCTATCTTGATCATAGAGCTTTTAGATCTCCTATAAAAATGAAAATAAAAGAAAATGCAATAGTACATATGTGCAATGCATGAGACATGCAAAAAAATGCATTTTGGTCATCTAGAGGCAACATATAGGCTGGTCGTGGCTCTCTCATTGAGGGACAGGTGTCTGTCATCATTTTTCTATAAATAGTGCCCTTCGTCTTAGTTTTTGTGCCATTGACTTCTGCCCTTTTCAAAGGAACTTCTACCGGGTATTTCTCTCTTTCTTTTCTTTTTTCTTTTATTTTTTGGTTATTTTTCTTTTTAGTTATTTATTTTCCTCTATTTTTTTGCAGTTAGACCATTTGTGAATTTTCATTACCATGACTTTCGAACTTGCAAAATTACATCGACTATTGGATGACTCGAAAACCTGGGACGACGCTCTTTTGGTTCTGTACTCCAGTCTATAATTCCTGAGAAGAGTATCTCTAGATATAAACCTATTACTTGCTGTTGCTCGGTATTGGGACCCATGTGTTTAGGTTCACATGCCAAGAATTTTGCCTTTTATTCAAGGATTTTTTTGCGATAGTTGATGTTAGGTTTAAGCTCGGTACCTGACCATGCCTGCCTTCTTTTATTTCTAGATACCCTAAAGAAGTGGCTTGTGCCTTAGGCATCCTTCCTACCGAGGCCAAGGGTTTGGTACCTTATGGGAAGACATTCTCACTAGAGCCATTGATTGACGTATTGGCTGACTTTAATGACATAAGCACTTTCCACTTCAATGTGATACTGCTTTGTTGTTTTGCTCAGTGTTTGCTAATGTGTACTGATGACCCCATGATGGGAGACTATGAATTATTCAATATAATAGAAGGCATACTCTAGGGGCACAATCCATATCCCTTAGTTTTGGCAGAGACTATCATTGGCTTAGATGCTATTTATCATGAATCTTGCTCACAATTCATTAGCAGTCCCATGCTGTTCTAGGTATGTTCTTCATTTTGAAGGTAGCATCCCCTTGTGGGTTTTCATGCTAGATTTTCTTATCGGGAAACGTGTCCTTTCAAATTTTGACATATGCTCTTGCCTTATTTTTGCTTGAAATGAATCTAACTGACCCAGTGGCTCTTTTTTCCAGGTACGGCTTCGTGAAAAGTTAAAGTTACTATCAGAACCTCCCCCTTGAGCTAAGGTTACAGACACTTATCCTATGAGATATGTGATACTCAAGCATCTATAATGCGAGTTTCTATTGGTCCAGGATGGAGTTAACTAGCTGAGCTATTTGATAGATGATGATATCGTATTTAGATGGATCATCTGGATGTGTCTTTTTGTGTGGATTGCACCATGCCACTTTCTACGTTACTGCTCAATGTGCTTGCCAGTTTGAGGATCAACAGGACATCGTTAGGTGCCCGTTAGGCTTTCGAGCTGGTAGACTTATCTATGCTTTTCTATCAGTGTACTATTAGAGAATCTGGACTCGACTTCCTATAAGGACCTCAATTCTCGAGATTGGTGCTTATGACTTCACCATTTCTGCCTCCTATAAGCAATGGGTCACCATTCCAATACTTGACAACAGGCTATCTTATCTTAAGTACCTAGATGGAGAAAGAGATGTGATATAAATAAACTAGATTATATACTATTACACATTATGTTTTTGCTTTTATTGAACTTTTTCAATTTGTGGACACGAAAAGAATATGCTACTTTTAGTTGCATTGATGACATTATGAATGCATATATGACATTTCTCTCTGATTTTAGTATACATGATTAGCATTTGATATTACCCTAATCACACATATTATTCAATCTCGAAATGAAACTTTAAAGCATCATAACTCCTATTATCAATCAGCCCTCATGTTTTCTTGATTGATTATTTTCTCTCAGCCTCTAATTTTTGCCCAGGATGCCTGTTTTTTAGTTTTTACCCTGACGAGGTGTCTAATGTTAGCAAGGCTACCATTTTTTCAGTTTTCAACCATGAGGCTTTTGTTCTCTTCTTTTTCTCTTTTTAGTATTAGCTGTGGAACCTTTTCAATATGTTTATGTTCACTGGTTCTCTGAACTTATTACCATCACAATTCGATATAATAGTATCCCCCTTAGATAATAATTTTTTAAGCACAAAAGTTCATTCCTATGTAGGCCTAAACTTACCTCGAATGTCTGAAATTCCCAGCCTTATCTATTTGAACACCGGATCTCCCTCTTTCAAAGAATGCTTCTTAACCTTCTTCTCAAATGAGGAAGCTAGCCTCTTCTGATATATTTGATTGTGATAATAAGCCCTCATTCTATCCATATCTAATAGGTTAAGTTGTGATAGTCTCTGTCTAGCCCATTTCACTTTTGGGATCTCGGCTTCTTAAATTACCCTCAAAGATTAATGCTCAATTTCTACTGTTAATATTGCTTATGTCCTATGGACTTGAGAAAATGAAGTAGCTCCTATTGAAGTTTTGGTTGTAGTCCCGTATTCCTATAATGCGAAGGGTAGCTTATTAGTCCAATCTTTATAAGTCTGAACCATCTTGGCTAGAATCCTTTTGACATTCTTATTAGCTGTCTCAATCGCTCTATTTGCCTGAGGTCTATAAGGAGAAGACTTATGATGTTGAACTCCATACTTGACGAGCATTTGCCTAAGTTCACCGGAGAACTGTAACCCATTATCAAACATTATATGGTGTGGCAAGCTGTATCTTCATGTCAAATTCTTTTCAATAAATATATCCATGTCCCTTGCATCTATCTTTTTGAAAGATTTTTCTTTTACCTACTTGGTAAAGTAATCAATGGCCACTATAATAAACATGTATCCATTCAAAGCAGGTGGATGGATTATGCCTATGATGTCCATGTCCCATACAATGAATGGCTATGGTGATGTGAGGTTGCATAACTCAGAAATAGGTAAATGCTTCAAGTCCACATACTGTTGGCATAGTTGGCACTCTTTAACTTACTGAGAACAATCAGAGTTTATTGTGAGCCAAAATAATCCTTGATCTATAATCTTTTTAGTTAAAGCTAAACCATTTCTACAGGCTTTACACACTCATGCATTCATTTCTTTAATGACTTTTCTTGCCTTCTTTTCATCCAGACACCTTAATTGGATTCCATCAAGTTGTTTCTTATAGAGTACTCCTCCTATAGTAATGAATTGGGTAGATAGCTTGTGAATCATCATTTGATCCATTTAAATAGCTTCTTCAAGGAATACTAACCTTTCTAAATAGTTCTAAATGTCATATTACCAAGGTTTTCTATCACCTACCTCAATATCCATAATTTGCTCATCCTTAAAGCATGGCTTGTCAAAACTCGAAATCAGCATGGGCTTCATACTCACCCTTTTCGAATTATCCCACATTGATACCAAAGTGGCCAAAGCATTTGCTAGCTGGTTCTCTTCTCTAGGCACATACCCAAAAGTACAAAGCTCGAATTGGCTGCTTAAAGCTTTTAGACACTTAAGATAGGGCAATAATCATTTTCCTTCACTAACCATTCACCCCTCACTTGGTAGACTACCAAAAATGAGTCTCTAAACACTTATGCGGACTTTGTCCATGATAACTCTGATTTAGTGTTTACTTGTAGTATATTTTTGTTCATCTTTATGTCTCATTTTTTGTGATTTTCAATATTTTATGTGTTAAATTTCTCTTTTTATACCAAATAGAGTTATATTGAGATTTATCAAGTTTTGGTGTGTTTAATGAGGTAATTTGACTTTTGTGCAGAGAATTGACTTGCACACGGTAGAGATCAAAGTGTTTCAGCTGTGTGCCTTATAGAATCCCTAATTTGTACCATGTCATTTTAGCACTCGGGAGAGACCATTTGTCTTGATGGAGTTTAATGGACTCGGCCAAGACCATTTGTCTTAGTCGTGTCAAATGCATAATTCAAAGTCATTCAATCTAAAAGGGTGCACTCGGCTAAGACCAAAGTGTCTCAGCCATGTGCTGATGCTACAATACAATTTTGGCTCACTAGACATGGTTAAAACCAAAGTGTCTCTTCTATGTCCATCTGCATATGCTATAAAAGCTGCATTTCTATTTGGCTAAAAGAAGAAGGATAGCTATTTTAGTTTTATAATTTTTCTTCCGTTTTTTAGGATTTTTTTATTTATTTTCTTTAGTAGTAGCTTAGATTAGATTTACTTTAATGTATGCTTTAGATTAGGTTTATTTTTAATGCAATTTTTAAGGTTAGATTTAATTTTCTACAATCAATTTTAGTTTTGTCTTCCATTTTGCTTGAGAGTTAGAGGAGAAGGCTTGGATTTAACTTGAAGCTTCATTAACTACAATGGGATTCTGGGTTTCCTCTTTCCTTTCTCCTTTTACTTCATTAATGTTTAATTTGTAGTTTTATTGCTAAGGGACCTATGAATCCCAATACCTATGTAATGGATTGAACTTATTTTGATATATATATATATATATATATATATATGTCTAAATGTTTTGTTCTTCATTGGGTTCATTCGTTTATTTGTTTTATTGAACATTTGAGCTTTTTACTTCATTAGGTGCATGGTTATTATGCTTGAATGGAATTGGTACTTGCATGCTCTATTTTAGCTTTGTACGAGTTGTGAATCGAGAGATGGTTCCAAAATAGAGGCCTTAGGTTTATGGTTTGTGTATTGTTAATTTTAGAAATAGTTGAAGGATAGATAGGTATTGAAGTAGTAAGCTCCGGAATGGGATGCTAGTTCATATCTAGATCTTGGGACCCATGCTTGTGCTGGCTATCACATAAACTCCAAAATGAGATAACAGGTAGTTAGAGTAGTAGGCTCCAGAATGGGATACTGGGGATTTAGATGGGCTGTCCACATTTAACACATATGATTCTTTAGGCTTAAGATTAATCCATTGGGTATGGGGAGGATTAAAGTACATTGGCAATGTTTTAATTTTTAGTTTAATTAGTTTTATTATATGTTTATTTTGTTAATTAGATTTAGGATGCTCTCAATCGAAAACTTGGAAATTTATCTTAGATTAATCCCGCTCAGCTTTAGATATCTGACTTAACAATCCTTTGTCCCTTGGGTTTGATATTCTGGGGTTTAAACTATATTCCCCTATATTACTTTCGATTCAGTGCGCTTGCTGATGTTGCAATAAGTTTTAGGCGCCATTGCTGGGGATAAATGATGTTTGTTTGATATCTTTATTTGAGCTTAGTCTAAGATATTTATTTTTCTTTATTTTTAATTTGGTGTTATTCTTTGTCGGAAGATTATGATGCATAGTTGAGGAGAGATATGCAAGAATTGCAGTACTTGCATTAGCCTTCAACAATTTACTCGTCGCTATCTTTTGAAGATCCTTGCTCACAATTAATATCGTAAGAGTCAAGTGACTTCAAAATTCAAGTTCTCATTAACTTGATTGCAAGCAGGGAGAAGCAATTTAAAACTGAGAGAGAAGAATAAAAGGCCACAATTAATTCTCAAGAGGAAAAGATCAAGAATGAAGAGAATTTATTGAAGACTCAAGAGCATCTATTAATAAGTCAAGAATTAGGAAATAAAAACCTGGAATCTAAATTGGAATTCTTGAGTATTTTGGTGCAAAATCGAGGTGATGGTGATAATTAGGAGAAATTGAGTCATGCACAAATGGTGGACAATAAAGAAATCAAGTGTGGGGTGCGTGAATTGGAGAAGAGACCAATCATTATTGAGGACAAGGCCTGTAGCTTGGAGAATAAATTTCAATCTCTTATGAGGAATTCTTCACCAAAATAGTAAGAATGGTTTAACTCTCAAGTGGAAGTACTGAATTCAGTCAACTTGAAGAGTCTATTAAGGCTAGAAAAGCCATATGAGGATGTGTTAAAGGAACCCAAGGTGGAGGGGTACATCATTGAAGACATGGTGTTTCTCGTCTTAGTAAATTTTGATAAATTTCTCTTACATATGGGGGAAAATGAGGAGCAGAGTTCGAAAAAGACCAACATTTGGATCACAAGCTCGGCCTCCAAATAGTAACGAGAGTCGAGCTGGGACTCGTTAAACTAGAACTAATTCTCTCACCCTGCTTTTCAATTAGTTTGTTTATTTTGTTGTTTATTTTTACTTTCAAGTTTTTAGTTTTTGTGTGAGCTTTTGCTCAATATGTGTTGATTCACTTGAGCATTGATTTTTGCATGAATAATATTAGCAATAAGTGTGTTAGTATGCATGAAAATGGGTGAAAAACTTGAAAAATTTGCAGAAATTTTGGCACAAACAATAGAGACCAAATCATCTCAGATGTGTGCCAAGTGCATTTTTAGGTCCATAATGGGTCATATGGCATAGACCAAATTGTCTTAGCCATGTGCAATGTACAATCTAGATATAGAAGGGGTCACACGGTAGAGATTAAAGTGTCTCAGCCGTGTGCAATTAGAAAATCCCATTTTTTGTTCATCTTTTGGCATTCCATTCCATTCCATTTTCTCTTTTTTTCATCTGCATTTTCAATATGAACACTCCATTCCTTGTGCAGTTGCATTAATCTTGGCATGATGAACATAAATCCACCTCATTAAGCTATTTTTGTGTTTTATTTTCTAGTAATGTTGTATTTTATTTTATAGTTGTTTTAGTTTTAATTATATAGTTTGTGTTCTTATTTTGTTATTTCTAGTTTAATTTTTAGTTGTGTTTTGATTTTAATTTAGTTGTGATGTTTGTTTTTGTTTGTTGTTGTTGTTATTAAATACTTTTTCATCTTAGTTAGTTTACCCTCGTAGTTGTTCCCGTTATGAATGATCTTGAACTTAGAATTAGAAAGCCTTATTTTAGATTAGTTGATTAGTTTTAATTAGATCAATACCAGTAAGTCTCTTAATAAATGTGCACTTTAGGTTTGATTTTGAAAATAATAAAAACCAGTGCATAAAGGTGATTAAATAGGAATTCTAAAGTACTAGAACCTTTCTCATCACCTTTGAAGCAATTAAGCGACTCAAAAATGAGATTAGAAATGACTTGGGCAATATTTTTCTTGATCCAATTTTGAAAAGACCTATTAACCTACCTTTGCTATATAATATCCCTTGCAAGCCCTTTTGATCCTATTTAAGCATGCTAAAAGTGTGCTAATTTTATGTTTGTTGATTACACCTGCATTTCAATCCTTTAAGCCTAAAAAGCCCTTGTCTTATCCTTTGTGAACTAGCCATTCTATAAGTAAGTGAGATAAGTTTTTCTTGGGAAGTGCCAGTGAGTAAAGGATTGTGCTTTAATTGTTAGATTCTAGCATTAAGGATACATTTTCAATATCAAGTGAGATTGAGAAAATATTTAGAATGTAGTTCCTCTTTAAGAAGAATTTTTGTGAGTCCCTACTTATTAATTGTAGAATTGATTGCTCTAGCTAAAAAAAAAAGCTAACAATATTGATTTCATCCAAGTGTAGGGTACTCTGTGTATAGATAAGAAGGATTCTAAGCTCTTTAAATATCAATTGAGCTATAATCTTAGTGAGAAATATAGAGAGGAGTCTTCTTCTTCTTCTTTGTGCTTTTTCTTTGAGAAATGTTCTACATTTTGGATATTTGAAGTTTGGCAATAATGATGAGTTAATGGGGGTAGAGTTAAAGTCTTATTTTTAGGAGAAAAAGGGTGAGTTGAGGTAGAAATGGCGATTCCAAATTGTGAATCCTAATCTTTTCTTGATAGCCATACCTTAGCCACATTGCAACCTCTTAAGTCCTATAGATCTTGTCTTGTTGAGAGTTATGTGCAGAGATGACCTTCGGATTTCGGTGCTAAAAGAGAGGCATATGGCGTCTCTTGAGTTTTAAGAGCGAAATCGAGTATGTAATCTTTTGCACATGAATTCTTTTCTGGATTCTTGGATTATGCTAGAAATTTTTGTTCTAGCACATACACATAAGGAGATTAGCTAGTATGGTCTAGTTAAGTCTTTTTGATTTAGGATTTTGTTTTGTGACTTCTACTAAAGTGTTGTTATAATTTTTTTGAATTTATGTTTTCTTTCTTTGAGTTTAAGTATGCAATAATATGGTTTGTTCGTTTGCTTGAGGGCAAACAAAAGCTAAATATGGGGTATTTGATAACTTCGATTTAGTGTTTAACTATAGTGCATTTTTGTTTGTATTTGTATCTCATTTTACATGATTTTCAGTGTTTAAAGTGTTAAATTTCTCTTTTTATGCTAAATAGAATTACATTAAGATTTATCAAGTTTTGGTGTGTTTAATGGGGTAATTTTCACTTTTGTGTAGAGAATTAACTTGTACATGGTAGAGACCAAAGTGTCTCAGTCGTGTGCCTTGCAGAATCCTTAATTCGCACCATTTCATTTTAGCACGCGGGAGAGACCATTTGTCTCAGTTGAGTCTAATAGACTCGATCGAGACCATTTGTTTTAATCGTGTTCAATGCATAATTTGAAGCCGTTCAGTCTATAAGGGTGCACTTGGCTGAGACCAAAGCGTCTCAGCCATGTGTTGATGCTACAATACAATTTTGGTTGATTGGACAGGACTGAAACCAAAGTGTCTCTGCCATGTCCATCTGTAAATGCTATAAAAGTTGCATTTTTGTTTGGCTAAAAAAATGAGGAGATATGTTTTAGATCTATGGTTTTTCTTCTTCCATTTTTTAGGGTTTTCTATTTATTTTCTGTAGTAGTAACTTAGGTTAGATTTACTGTAATGTAAGCTTTAGATTAGGTTTATTTTTAATGCAAGTTTTAGGGTTAAATTTAATTTTCTGTAATTAGTTTTAGTTTTATCTTCCATTTTGCTTGAGAGTTAAAGGAGAAGGCTTGGATTCAACTTGGAGCTTTATTAACTACAATGGGCTTCTGGGTTTTCTTTTTCCTTTATCCTTTTACTTCATTAATATTTAATTTGTAGTTTTATTGCTAAGGGACCTATGAATCCCCATACCTATGTAATGGATTGAACTTATTTATGGGATTAATTTATCTCGCTGTTATGGGGTTTTCTGGAATTAATTTATGAGAGAGTAATAGCTTATGAAAAATTATTATTTTAACCTATTGGTATAAATTTTTTTATTATTTTCTAATTTCTAATTAAATATTCATTTCTATTGATCATATATCTAAAATTATCTATTAGTCTATAATAATCTGAAAAAGGAGGCAAATTTAATTTTTCTATTATTAAAATTTATTTTTCTAAATCAGCTAATCTAGGTTTAAGTATTTTTAATTCATCCCTTAATTGATATATTAATCTATCTATATTTTTAATTTTTCTTTTAATATTTTTCATAATTCTAACTTAAAGGAATTCTATTTATTTTATTTTTACAAAGTCGTATACTTAAATTATTTATTTTTATCATAAATTCTAATCTTTCTATTCTCTTACATAAATTACAATTTGGAATTATTTCAAAATTTTCTACAAGTTTTTTAATTCTATATTCTCATCTTAATTTAATTTCTAATTCTCTATTATATTCTATTATATTAGTAATTCTAATTTATAAGTCAATTATATATTTTCTTAGTCTATCCATTTTTAAAGTTTTACTATTACTTTAAAGAAACCTAACATTAAATTTACTAATTTTATGTTAAGTTCAAAATCTCTACAATCACATTTATTAGTTTCATGTAACATATGATGATAAACTATAAGATAAACTTTTAATCTAGATATCTGATCATTAAATTCACAAATTTTATGTTTAACATTCCAAAATTTTTCATATCCTTCTATAAGTTTTTGTCTTTTTTGTTCTCTATCCATTAATTGAAATATTCTATAGATCAAGAAAATGATTTGCAGGAATACTTGAGATAAAATCAATTAAAATATCAACTAAATTTATTTTCTTATAAAAATCTTGGCAATTACAAAATTCATCTAAATGAAAATTTTCAAGTTCACTAATTAAATTTTTTTTAAACTAATTAATTTCTTTTTTAATAAAAATATATCTTTATTATTATCAAAATCTATAACACATAAACCATCTAAAAATTTATTAATACACCAAGGCATAATTAAAAAGAAATACCTGATAGATTATAATCTGATGATAATTTACAAGTAGGAGTATCGGATAAGGTTATAGGAGTACATGTACAAGCTCTTGAAAATATAAGTTGTAAATCTAAGGTTTTATTACAAAGGAAAGAAGAAATTACAAGGGGTTTTTTTATTTCTCTCTCTAATCTTGAAGCTGAAAATTTTTTGTTATGCTCTTAGATGGTTACTTTGAGCTCTC
The DNA here is from genome assembly GCA_037975025.1 of Excoecaria agallocha. Lineage (NCBI taxonomy): Eukaryota > Viridiplantae > Streptophyta > Magnoliopsida > Malpighiales > Euphorbiaceae > Excoecaria > Excoecaria agallocha. The sequence continues at coordinate 16,310,194 of CM075821.1, read as the reverse complement.
TCCTACAATTAATGAAACTATCTTCTTATATATAAAATATTTGAATTTAAGATAAGGTCAGATCCTGCTTCAAATCTGCCGAAGATAACAAGTAATAATTGTATGCCGTGTTAAGAGATAAGTTTCTTTATATTTTGAATAGTAAAGGTGTCAGATATGAATTGAAAATTGGGTGATGGTTTTTTATCTCTTATTTAAAATATGGTTCGTAATAAAGGCTAATAGTAGTAAAAGATAATATAGTAAATGGAAAAGATAAAAGGCTTATCTAACTTTTAAGAGTTTTAAAGGTTTTGTTGGGAAAGTATCTTTGTAAACTTTGTGGGAAAGTATCTTTGTAAACTTTGTAGGAAAGTTTTAAAAACTTTTACTATTCTTCTTTTGAATTTTTGAATTTTTGACTTTTAGACTTTTTTCTTTTTTTTTTTTTCATTTATACTACATTTACATTTACATTACATTTGTATTTTATATTTCAATAGTTACATAAGGGTCTTGAGAATTTTTGAATGCTTGATTAGGAGGAGGAGTACTGCTTTCTGATGAAGATGCTCTTTTAGCTAAAATTCGATTGATAATTGAATTGAACTCTTCTTCGAATGCTGTTGATGATAATAAATTGACAATCCGAGTTTTATCCATAATGAAACTCGTTGATGGAGTTGAAGACAAATCTTTTGAAGTCTTTGGCTCAAAATAATTGTTAACTGCTTGCCCATATGCTTTACTAACATCAAAACTATCCCACCATTTTACTCTAAATTCTATATATAAAATAGGTAATTGATTAATTTGTTTGGAAATATGGTATATCCAAGAGACAATCCAAGGGACTTTGAATATTGCATAATACTTAAGAAGATTATTGGGTACACCTAGGTTACAATAGGTAGTAAACTTGACACAAACATCCTTTATTTGAAATGGAGCTGCTTCAGGTATTAATCCGAAATAACTGAACTATCTGATGAACCAATTGGGAAGAACACCTCTAAATTTGTGCAAAAAATAAAAGAACCAATAATGTTGAAAATTCCTTAAGTAAAATGCTTTGTACCAAATGTCTTGATAATCATAGTACCTATATAGCAATCTTGGAGGATATCTTGATAACGTCTTCACTTGATATGGTTTGGAACCCCATTCTGATTGAGTAATAACATGGATAATTTTTACTTTACTATAACTAATCTTATCTTTTTTCTTTTGATCATAGTTATGCTTTATTTGTATAGATCCAATATCTACTAATATGGCTTCATAAAATTCTCTTGTTTTACTCGAATTTTCTTTATGATAATGCCAACTATTAGGGAATACATAATCTATCAATCTATAAAAACTTTGGGTTTCTGACATGTTAAGCTCTTCTAGTTCTAGAGTTTTGATGAATAATTTCTTCTGGTTTAAGAAATAAGGAGAGGGAGTTTTTAGTTTGGACATGGATGAAAAGGGTATAATAGGAGAAGAGGGAGAGGAATGTGAAGCTAAAGCTGATGAATAAGGTTGAGGAGGTGTAAAAGGTGAAAAGGTGAAAAGGTTTGAGGTCTTTAGAGTGGAGAAAAAGATGGTGATGGAGAATAAAAAGGTTTAGGTAAGGTTCTAATAGGAGGAGGTGTGACTGGAGGATTCTGTTGATAATTTCCTGATGATAATGAAATTATTGATGATAATGTGACTTTAGTCAAAACTTTTTTGTTTGAACTCATTTTTCTTGTAGAAATTTGTGAGAAAAAAATTACGTAAACTATTATTTTTGCCCTAATGAATTCGATGTCAAAATCAAAGTTGCTTAGTAAAGTTTGCCACCTTGCAAAAATCTATTTTGAAATTAAATTCTTAACATCTTGTTTTAAAACGTATTTTACTGATAAACAATCAATGCATAATAAGAACTTTTTTCATGTATAAATCATCTTCAAATTTTTTAATGCATAAAACATGCTTAAAATTTCTTTTTTAATAATAGAATAATTTTTCTGAGTTTGATTCCAGCTTCCTAAATAAAATCTTACTAATTCTTTCTTATTTGATTCTTTTTTTCTTTTGTTTTAAAATACCTCCATAGCCTATATCGCTAGCATCTGTTTTTATTATCAAAAAGTTTCTGGATGTAAAATATTTAAACAGGGAAGACTTTTAATTTTTTTATTTCCTTTACGATACTACTATGTTTTTCTGTCCAAGGCTCAAGTTTCTTTTTCAATCTATTATACAAAGGTTTGCATAATTTTCGTAAATCTTTGAAAAAATTATGAACATAATTTAAACATCCTAAAAAATATTTATAACTAGTTCTTATCTTTTATCTCATCTGGAAATTTATTAGTAAATTCTAAACTTGTTATCGGTTTTATAGTTCCTTGACCTATATCATGTCCTAGAAATCTAACTTTGGTTTGAAAAAGTTGCATCTTTGGTACAGAAACAACTAATCCATTTTGATGAATTAAATTGAAAAATCTTTTCAAATGTTTTATATGTTGACTTATAGAATTAGAAAAAATAAGTACATAATCTATGTATAGTATAGAAAATTCATGTATTGGGCTTAATATATCATTCATAATATTTTGGAATTTTGAATGAGCATTTTTTAATTCAAAATGCATAATATTCCATTCATAATGTCTAAAAGGAACATTAAATCAGGTCTTATATTTATCTTCTTCATCTACTTGTATTTGCCAAAATCTTGATTTCATATCGAATTTAGAAAAAATATTTGCATCATATAACTTGTTTAATAATTCTCTTTTATATGGTATGAGGTATCTTATCTATTGTAGAATTGTATTTAAAGGTTTACAATTTATTACTCTTTCTATTTCTGCCGCATTCATATAACTTGTTCCTCTTTCTATTTCTATCGCATTCATAACATAAAAAGTTAAACAAGACCAAGGAGATTTTGAATCTCTTATTAATCCTTTATCTTTCAAATCTTGTATTTTTTTTCTACAAAAATTTTCTAAGTCTAGTGTCATTTTAATAGCTTGTGTTTTTGTAGGAATCTTCTTTTCATCAAAGTTTTTTATGTAAGGTAATTTCACCACATGATGTTTCCTACTCCAAAAAGCATTAGGAATTAGTGCACAAATTTCTTTTGAAAAAGTGTTTAAAATTCTTTGATCTTTTCTTTTATTTCTGGACTTTTTAATTGTTCTTTTATTCGTTTTTCTTCTATTTCTTTAATAAGAAATTTAATTTTTTTTTGTTTATTTTTTAACAAATTAATTTCTTGAATATTTTTTCTTACATGAATTATGTCTTTAGATATTATAGGAAATACAAATTAAAATATAATTTCTTTATCTAGAATTTTTGCCTTGATTCCATTATCTCATACTTGAAAAGCGTATAACATAGTGATAAAAGGTGTTCCTAATATAACTCTAGAATTTAGATTTTTGACTAAAACTGATTGAGTTTTAAAATAATATCCCTTATTACAAATTTTTACTCTTGATAATTTATAATTAATTATTAACTTAGATCCACTAGCGGTGCCTAATCTTTCAAAAGTTTTTTCATAGTATTTTGTTGGGATTAAACCTTTCTAAATACAATTTTGATATGCTCAACTATTTATTAGAGCTAAAGTAGTTAAATGAAAAATCATTATTAATAACTATGTCTAATTTTACATACCACTTTTGATAATTTATTTGAGATATACTATTAATATATTCGTCTTGTGTTTCCTTAATAATTATACCTTTCAACTTTTTTTCTTCTTCTTGCACTAAATTACTAAGGTTAACTTTTAAATTTTCTTTTTCTAAATTTTGAACTTTTCCTTTTAAAATGTTTACTTCTTGTTTAATATTTTAATTTTCCCTTAAAGATCTTGTGTAGTTGATTTTTTCTTGGTTTCAAATCTTTTATATACTTCTGCCAGATTATAAGATGTAAAATCTATTTTTTCTTTTGAACTTATTATTTCTCTTAACCTAAGTAAATAATTCCTTTTTATTTCCGGATCATCTATTTTATCTATTATGTCTAATAAGAATTCCTTTTCATTATTTAACATATTTATATTGTTACATTGACAGAGTCCTATACAAATACAAGGTTTCATTTCAGAATTACTTTCTGAACTATTAGTCTCTGATTTTTCATCTATTGCATTTAAATCATTTTCTGAAGAATTAGTAATTTCTTCATCACTACTAGAGGTTTCATTTATTATTATTTTAGCTATTTCTTTTTTTTTTTAACTCTTTTGAGATATTTAAATTATTGATTCGTTTTCTTATCTTACAATCTCTTGAATAATGTCCTTGTTTTCCACACTTATAACAAATTACTATGTCTTTTCTATTTGTTTTAGGTCCAATTTTTTTTTGTATTTTGGTTTTCAGTTAATAGATTTTTCTTGATAATTTTGTTTTGGTTTATAACTTCTATAACTTGTTCTTCTTTGTATATATTTTCTTTTAGGTTTTAGTTTCTTTTTTGTTGCTAATGGAGCTCTAATCTGTTGATAATCATATTGTTCACAAAATAATCCTAATTCTTTTCTTCCTACAATACTATCTCTTTTTAATTTTTCTTTTAGTTTTAAATCAGTATAAATTGATAATCCTTCTATTTTAACATTATTTATTGATTGTCAATAAGTTAAATCATTATAAGGTATATTACCATTATTATCTCCTTTTATTCTATTCTTACTCATTCCATAAGTAATTTTGGTAATCCTGCTAAAAATCTTTCTTTCCAATAAGTATTATTACAGTCTGATCTAGTCATTACTTTAGTTAAAAATAAATCTTTATACCATCTAAAGTCTTGTAATTTAGGACATGTTAAATTTTGAAGAATTTTTAAACTTCTTTCCTAGTATAATCGAGGATCTCCTATGAAGTTTTTAGTAATAGTAAATATTAAAATATTTATTATATCATCCTGTTCAGTCTCTATTTGCATATTATTTTCTATTTTAATAATCCTTTTTCTAGTTGATAATATATGAGCTTTATCTACATCTGATAAATAATGATCCCACCAACCTTTTAATTGTCCAGTAAATCTTGATAATAACATTTAAGCTACAATTGATTCATTGTTTCTTTTTAATTTATAAGCACTAGCTGCCATGGTCATTTCTTGTAATAAATTCAATAGTTGATATTCAGTTAAGCCATCTATGTTCCATTCATATAAAGAAGTACCGTCGTACCCTACTTGATAATTTCTTTCTTCATATTGAGTATCTAGAGGTATAGGTCTTGGATAATAATTTCGAGTTTTTGGTCTAGGTGTATAGGTATTAAAATATAATTTTTTAATTGAATATTCTTCTTCATTATTTGATTTAAACCGTTCTTCTACATTTTCTATTTCTGATGTAGTTTCTACTTTTGATGTAACTTCTTTGTATATAGTTATAATCTGTTTATCTTTAATGCTTAACTTTGCTAATTTTTCTTTTGTTTTTCTTAACATGGGATCTTCACCTTTTAAATTTATAGTTGTTTCTGGGGAAAATTCAAAAGGTTTAAACAAAGGTGTTTTTAATTTAATTGGTGGTTTTTCGGCTAATAGTTTTGATGTTTGACCTATCTTTGTTTGTGACTTGGGCATTTGTACTATTTCTTCTACTTTATTTAGCTGACTTGATATAGTATCTAATATTTGATTAGAAAAATTAATTTGCAATATTAAATGTTGTAAATCTTTCCCTACATCTTTATTTCTACTTTTATTTCTTTGAAAGGTTCAACAAAATAAGTTTTTTCTTTTCTTTTTTACTTCGATGCACTCTAATGGAGGATGTATTGATATTACTGATTTTCCTTCTAAAGTGTTCCGTTGTTTACCTATATTTGAAGATACATTTATTTCTTTTTGAAATGGATAATCTATATTATTATAATAACAATAATTTTCAAACCATAAAAACAAAAGAATATTTACTTACTTATTTTTCATTTCTTTATACCAAATACTTCTAAAATTATTTAATTTTGCTTGGAAAAAATTACTAAAATACCATTATGCTTTTTGCTTATTATATTATACTTTTAAATCATTTCTTACAACTTCTTTATTTATTTGAAAACTAGTCATCTTTCTTTTTATTGATTAATTTGAGAAGAAGCTTCCATTTGAGATCTAGTTAGACTAACAGAATATTCACTTTCTCTTTCTTCTGTATATAATGGTCTTGGAATATTTGTATTAAAACCTACTCTTAATTCTAATTTTTTTTGCAGATAATGATCTAGGTATTAAAGGCCTATTATTTGAATAAATAGAAACATTACTAGACTGATTATTATTTGAAGAAAAATCTATTTGAACAGTTCCATCACTATATTCTAATATTCTTGAAAATTGATTATTAATATTAATTGGTCTTGGTTCACATATTTCTTTTAACTCCCAATTTCCTGATCTAGTAATTTCATCCCATTTACGTCTTTTTGATATTTGAATATTAGAATGCACTTTATTGGTTTCAAATAATAAAGTTTCATTTCTTTTAAAAGATTTTCTAGTTTTGGGATTTATGGTTGTGGACATTACTTTATAATATACTCTATATATAACTGTTATTGCTCTAACAGTTTCTTTAAAATTTAAGTTTTTTGTTTTAACAGTTAAATTTAAAGTATCTAATATATTTAAATCATATAAATTAATAATAAATCCTGGGAAACAAATAAAATATACTGGTCCATTAGCTAAGTTAGTTTCTATCATTGCTAATAAGGAATTTGAAAAATTAGTATGTCTAGCATCTTTTCAACACATTAAAACTGGAGAATCTAATCCTAGTCTAAATAAAGGCTTTATAGCTATTTGTACTGATCCTATATGCAAAAATCTATATTTTTCTTCTTATGTTCATTTATTGTTTTTTTTATAACAATTGAATAGTTTCGTGTTCTTGATTAATAGCTATTGTCTGCTTAGTTTGTTATATAGAATAGTTATGAAAAATTTCAAAAGTACCTATTGAATATATTGTTCGAATATCTTGTTTAGGTATAGTCCAATCAAATAAATCATTCTCTACCTTTTCTATATTTACTTCAACAGAATTTATTTAATCCATTTCTCTAATATTATCTTTGCTAGTTGAACCAGATCTAGAGTCTTTAATAGAAAATATTTTATTTAATCTATCCATCTAAGTATGCTTAATTAAGTTAAATTTAAAAAGAAGTCAAGAATGAAACCTGTGCGAATAACGGGACCACCCAGCCAAACAGGACCACCAACATGCCATTCTTGGCAACCAAAGGGCTGACTAATGCTAGGCCTTCAGGGCTTACCAACATTTCATCGCTCCAAGCACAATCTCAAATTCTTTCTAAATTTATCTCTACTAAATATACTCATATGGATATCTTAAAAAAATATTTGTCTAATAAAGATCTAGTCTAATTCAATTTCACTAAGATAAATTTCTAATAAAGTATATATTTCAATTAATGCTATAATCGCTTCACTTAAAGTAAATTTCGAAAGAAACTCGGGATCAAAATTTAACCAAGGCCAACTCATTCTACCCACACACTGATCGCTGTTATGGGGTTTTCTGAGATTGATTTACGACAGAGTTATCGCTTATGAGTATATTTATTATTTATTATTTTAACATATGGGTATAGATTTTTTATTATTTTCTAATTTTCTAATTAAATATTCATTTCTTTTGATCATATATTTAATATTATCTATTAGTCTATAATAATCTGAAAAAAGGAGGTAAATTTAAATTTTCTATAACAAAAATTTCTATTTCTAAATCAGCTAATCTAGATCTAAGTATTTTTAACTCATATCTTAATTGATGTATTAAGCTATATATATGATTAATTTTTCTTTTAATATTTTCCATAATTCTAACCTAAAGGTATTCTATTTAATTTATTTTTCAAAAGTCGTATCCTAGAATTATTTATTTTTATCATAAATTCTAATCTTTCTATTCTTTTGCATAAATTGTAATTTGGAATTATTTCAAAATTTTCTACAAATTTTTTAATTCTATATTTTTGTCTTAATTGATTTTCTAATGCTTTATTATATTATATTATATTATATTATATTATATTATATTATATTATATTATGTTATGTTATGTTATATTATATTATATTATATTATATTATATTATATTATATTATATTATATTATATTATATTATATTATATTATATTATATTATATTATATTATATTATATTATATTATATTATATTATATTATATTATATTATATTATATTATTAATTCTAATTTGTATATCAATTATATATTTTCTTAGTCTATCCATTTTTGAAGTTTTACTAATTCTTTAAAAAGTTCTAACATTAAATTTACTAATATTATATTAGTTTCAAAGTCTCTACAATCACATATATTATTTTCATGTAAAATATGATGATAAACTATAAGATAAACTTTTAATCTAGATATTTGATTATTAAATTCACAAATTTTTCGTTTAACATTCCAAATTTTTTCATATCCTTCTATAAGCTTTAGTCTTTTTTGTCTCTATCCATTAATTGAAACTTTTTATAGATTGAGAAAATGATATGTTGGAATATTTGGAACAAAATCAATTAAATTTATTTTCTTATGAAAATCTTGACAATTGCAAAATTCATCTATTTGAAAATCTAAATGAAAATTTTCATGCTCGGAAATTAAATGTTCTTTTAAACTAAAAAATTCCTTTTTTAGTAAAAACATATCTTTATCATTATCAAAATCTATATCACATAAACCATATAAAAATTTATTAATACACCAAGACATAATTAAAATAAAATACCTGATAAATTATAATCTAATGATAATATACATGAAAGAGATTCTGATGAGATTATAGGAGTACACGTACAAGCTTTTGAAAGTATAAGTTATAGATCTAAGGTTTTATTACATAGGGAAGTAGAAATTACAAGGGATTTTTTTATTTTTCTCTCCAATCTTGAAATTTTTTCATGCACTCGGTTGATAAATTCTAATCTCATCTTTCTAAGATTTTTTCATTTCAGGTTCTCCAAAAGACTCTGCCTTTTCCTTGAAAATGATGTTTCCTTTTAAAAAAAATATTGTAAGGTGAGATAAGGTTGAATCCTGCATCAAAGTTAAAGTTAATTATTATACCATGTTTAAATTGTGTTGGAACTATGTTTAAGGGATAAAGGTTTTATTATAAATGGTAAAGGTGTTAGAGAGATTTGAAAATCGTAGGGTAAAGGTTTTAGCTTTGGATTGAAAGAATAAAAGGTATTGAATTTTTTTCTTTAGTGAATAGTATTTTTTATCGGGTAAGGATGTAGCTTAAAGATAATGGAAAGAAAAAAGAATTTAAAGGGTTTGATAAAAGGTCTTTAAAGGTTTTGTCGTAAAGTTTGTAGAAAAGGTTTAAGACTTTTACTATTCACCTTTTGAAAATTTGACTTTTTGACTTTTTTTTCCTTTTACTTTTGCATTTATACTACATTACATTTGCATTTACATTTACATTGCATGTATATTCACATTTGTATTTTATATTTCTATATTGGCGTAAGGGTTTTGAGAATCTTCAAATGCTCAATTGGGAGGTGGAGTGCTACTTTCTAATGAGGATGCTATTTCAGCTGAAATTCGATTGATAATTGAATTAAACTCTTCTTCTGATGCTGCTGAGGATAATAAATTGATAATTTATTTTTTATCTGTAATGAATCCTATTGATGGGGTTGAAGTTGAAGCTGATGAAATCTTTGGCTAAAAATAATTAATAACTACTTGCCTATCTACTTTTCTGACATCAAAGCTATCCCACCATTTGACTATGAACCGTCTATATAAAATTGGCAACTGATTAATCTATTTGGCAACATGGTATGTCCATGAGATAGTCCATGGTACCTTGAATATTGAACATACTTAAGAAGATTATCTGGTGCACCTAAATTATAATAAGTAATAAACTTGACACATGTATCTTTTATCTGAAATGGATATGCCTTTGGTATCAGTCCAAAATAACTAAACCATCTGATGAACCAATTAGAAAGAACACCACCAAACTTGTGCAAAAAGTAAAAGAACCAAGCATGTTGGAAATTCCTTAAGTAAAATGCTCTATACCAAACTTCTTGATAATTATAGTAGCTAGATACCTACTTGGGAGGATATCCTAATAAATTCTTCATATTATAGGGTCTTAATTCCCATTCTGATTGAGTAATGACATGGATAATTTTTAATTTACTATAAAAAATTTGATCTTTATCATAATTATGTTTTATTTCCATCGATCCACTATCTACTAATATTGCTTCATAAAAATCTATACTCTTACTCTGATCTTCCTTATGATAATGCCAACTATTAGGAAACATATAATCTATGAATCTATAAAAACTTTGGTTTTCTGATATGTTAAGCTCTTTTGGATCTAATATCTTGATAAGTAATCTCTTTTGGTTTAAGAAATAAGGAGAGGGATTTTTTGATCTTGACATGGAAGGAGAGGGTATGATAGGAGATGAAGTTAAAGTTAAGGTTGATGAATATGGTTGAGGAGGTGTAGAAGGTGAAAAGGTTAGAGGTCTTTAGAGTGGAGGAAAGGAAGGTGCTGGAGAATAGAAAGGTCTATGCAAAGTTCTAATAGGAGGAGGTGTGACTGAAGAACTCTGTTGATAATTTCCTGATGATAATAAAGTTCCTAATGATAATGTGGCTTTTGTTAAAATGTTTTTGTTAGAACTCATTTTTCCTGTAGAAATTCACAAGAAAGAAAATCAGGCAAACTATTATTTTTGCCTTTGATGAACTTGATGTCAAAATCAAAGTTGCTTAGTAAAGTTTGCCACCTTGCAAATATCTGTTTTGAAATTGAATTCTTAACATCTTTTTCTAAAACATATTTTGCTGATAAACAGTCAATTCGTAATAAAAACTTTTTAATGTATAAATCATCTTCAAATTTTTTTAATACATAAAACAATGCTTAAAATTTATTTTTCAATAGTAGAATAATTCTTTTGAGTTTGATTCCAGCTTCCTGAATAAAATCCTGTTTCATATCTTCTTCATCTACTAGTATTTGCCAAAATTCTGATTTCATATCGAATTTAGAAAAAATGTTTGCATCATATAACTTTTTTAATAAATCTCTTTTATATGGCATATGGTATCTTATCCATTATAAAATTGCATTTAAAGGTTTATAATTTATTACTAACCTAGGTGTCCCTCTTTTCATTTCTGTTGCATTTATTACATAAAAGGCTGAATAAGACCAAGGTGATTTTGAAGCTCTAATTAATCCTTTATTCTTCAAATCTTGAATTTCCTTTCTACAAACTTTTTTCTAAATTTGGCATCATTTTAATGGCTTGTGCTTTTGTTGTAATCTTCTTTTCATCAAAGTCTTTGATATATGGTAATTTTACTACAAGTTATTTTCTACTCCAAAAGGCATTAGAAGCTGGTGCGCAAATTTCCTTTGAAAATGTATTTTCAAATTCTTTAATTTTTTTCTTTTGTTTTTGGACTTTCTAATTGTTCTTTTATTCGTTTACTTTCTATTTCTTTGATAAGAAATTTAATTTTTTTATTTTATTTTTTAACAAATTGATCTCTTGAATATTTTTTCTCACATGACTTATTTCTCTAAATATTATAGGAAATGCAAATTCAAAAAGAATTTCTTTGTCTAATATTGTTGTTTTAATTCCATTATCACATACTTGAAAAGGTTATAACATGGTAATAAAAGGTATTCCTAATATAACTCCTGAATTCAAATTTTTGACTAAAACTAATTGGGTTTTAAAATAATATCCCTTATTACAAATTTTTACTATTGATAATTTATAATTAATTATTAACTTAGATCAACTAGCAGTACCCAATCTTTCAAAAGTTTTTTCATAATATTTAGTTGGAATTAAACCTTCTTGAATACAATTTTGATATGCTCCACTATCTATTGAAACTAAAGTAGTTAAATGAAAATCATCATTAATAACTATGTCTAATTTTACATACCATTTTTGATAATTTATTTGAGATATATTATTAATATATTCATTTTCTTTTCCCTTAATAATTATACTAGATGACGCTATTCCTTATAATTTTTTGTCATCTTGTGCCAAATTACTAAGGTTAACCTTTAAATTTTCTTCTTCTAAACTTTGAACTTTTTCTTTTAAAATATTTACTTCTTGTTTTAATATTCTAATTTCCTCTTGAAGATCTTGTATGGTTGTTTCTTTTTTGGTTTAAAATCTTTTATATACTTCTACTAGATTATAAGATCTAAAGTCTATTTTTTCTTTTAAACTTATTATCTCTCTAAACCTAAGTAAATCATTCATTTTTATTTCTTGATCATCTATTTTATCTATAATGTCTAAGAATAATTCCTTTTCATTACTTAACATATTTATACTGTTGCAGTGATATGGTCCTATACAACTACAGGGTTCTATTTCAGAATCACTTTTCGAACTATTAGTCTCAGATTTTTCATCTATTGCATTTAAATCATCTTCTGAATAATCGGTAATTTTTTCATCACTACTAGAAGTTTCATTTATTATTATTTTAGCTATTTTATTTTTTAATTCTTCTGAAATATCTAAATTATTAATCCTTTTTCTTATTTTACAATCTATTGAATAATATCCTTGTTTTCCACACTTATAACAAATTACTATGTCTTTTTTATTTGTCTTAGGTCTAAATTTCTTATATCTTGGTTTTCTCTTAACAGTAGGTCTTTCTTGATAATTTTGTCTCGGCTTATATTTTCATTTCTTATAAATATATTTTCTTTTAGGTTTTATTTTTCTTTTAGTAGCTGAAGGAGCCCTAATCTGTTGATAACCATACTATTCACAAAGTGATCCTAATTCTTTTCTTCCTACAATACTATCTCTTTTTTATTTTTCTTTTAGCTTTAAATCAGTGGAAATTGGTAATCCTTTTATGTTAACAATATTTATTAGTTGTCCATATGTTAGATCATGATAAGGTATTGTACCAATATTTTCTCCTTTAATTCTATTCTTGACTCTTTCTACAAATAATTTTGGTAATCTTGCTAAGAATCTTTCTTTTCAATAAGTATTATTACAGTCTAATTTAGTCATTACTTTAGTTAAAAATAAATCTTGATGCCATCTAAAGTCTTGTAACTTAGGACATGTTAAATTTTGAAGAATTTCTGAACTTCTTTCCTAATATAATCGAGGATCTCCTACAACGTTTTTAGTAGTAGCAAATATTAAAGTATTTATTATATCATCATGCTCAGTCTCTACCTACATATTATTTTTTATTTTAATAATCCTTTTTCTAGCTGATAATATATGAGCTTTATCTATATATGCTACATAATGATCCCACCAACCTTTTAATTGGCTAGTAAATCTTGATAATAACATTTGAGCTACAATTGCTTCATTATTTCTTTTTGATTTATAAGCACTACCTGCTAGGGTCATTTCTTGTAATAAATTTAATATTTGATATTTTGAAAAGCCATCTATGTTCCATTCATATAAAGATGTACCATCGTATCCTAACTGATATCAAGTTTCTTCATATTGAGTATCTGGAGGTGTAGGTCTTAGATAATAATTTCAAGTTTTTGGTCTAGGTGTATAAGTATTAAAATGTAATTTTTTAATTGAATATTATTCTTCATTATTCGATTTAAATTGTTCTTCTACATTTTTTATTTTCGATGTAGTTTCTAATTCTGATGTAACTTCTTCTTCTATAATCATAATATGCTTATCCTTAATGCTTAACTTTACCATTCTTTCTTCTATTTTTTCTTAATACAGGATCTTCATAATTTAAATTTATGGTTGTTTCTAGGAAAAATTCAAAAGGTTTGAACAAAGATGTTTCTAATTTAATGGGTGATTTTTTTGTCACTAATTTTGATGTTTGACCTATTTCTGATTGTGGCTTGGGCATTTGTACTATTTCTTCTACTCTACTTAGCTGACTCGCTATAGTATCTAATATTTGATTTGAAAATTTATTTTATAATATTACATGTTGTAAAACTTTTCCTACATCCTCACTTTCTAATTTTATATCTTTAAATGTTTTAGCAAAATAAGTTTTTTCTTTATTTTTTACTTGAATACATTCTAAGGGAGGATATATAGCTACTATTGAGTGCCTTTCTACAGTATCCCATTGTTTACCTATTTTTGAAGACACATTTATTTCTTTTTGAATTGGATAATCTATATTATTATAATAACAATAATTTTCAAATCTTAAAAATAAAGGAATACTTGCTTATCTTCCATTTTTTATACCATATACTTCTAAAATTATTTAATTCTGCTCGAGAAAAGTTATTAAAATACCACTTTGCTTTTTGCTTATTGTATTCTGCTTTTAAATTGTTTCTTAAAAATTCTTTGTTTATTTGAAAACTAGTCATCATACTTTTTATTGATTAATTTGAGAAAAAGTTTCCATTTGAGATCTAGTGGGACTAATAGAATATTCACTTTCTCTTTCTTCTGTATATAATGGTCTTGGAATATGGGTATTAAAATCTACTCCTCTAAATTCTAAATTTTTTTTTTGCAGATAATGTTCTTGGTATTGAAGGTCTATTATTTGAATAAGTTGAAACACTACTTGACGGATTTTTTTTGAAGAAAAATCTATTTGAACAGTTCCATCACTATGTTTTAAAATTCTTGAAAATTGACTATTAATATTAATTGGTCTTGGTTCACATATTTATTTTAACTCCCAATTTCCTAATCTAGTAATTTCATCCCATTTAAGTCTTTTTGGTATTTAAATAGTAGAATATGCTTTATTGGCTTCAAATAATAAAGTTTAATTTCTTTTAAAAAATTTTCTAGTTTTGGGATTTATGATCATGGACATGACTTTATAATATACTCTATATATTATTGCTATTGCTCTAACATTTTCTTTAAAATTTAAGTTTTATGTTTTAACAGTTAAAGTTAAAGTATCTAATTTATTTGAATCATATAAACTAACAGTAAATCTTGGGAAACAAATAAAATATACTGGTCCATTAGCTAAGTTAGTGTCTGCCATTGGTAATAAGGAATTTGAAAAATTAATATGTCTAGCATTTCTTAAACACATTAAAACTGAAGTATCTAATCCTAGTTTGAATAAAGGCTTTATAACTATCTGTACTGATCCTATATGCAAAAAAAATCTATATTTTTTCTTCTTTTGTTCATTTATTGCTTTTTCTGATAATAATTGAATAGTTTCGTGTTCTTGATTAATAGCTATTGTCTGCTCAGTTTTTTTATAGAATAGTTGTGAAAAATTTCAAAATTACATGTTGAATATATTGTTTGAATATCTTATTTAGGTATAGTCCAATCAAATAAATCGTTCTCTACCTTTTCTATATTTACTTTTACAGAATTTATTTCATCCATTTCTCTAATATTATCTTCGCTAGTTTAACCAGATCTAGAATCTTTAATAGAAAATATTTTATTTAATCTATCCATCTAAGTGTGCTTAATTAAGCTAAATTTAAAAAGAAGTCAAGAATGAAACTTATGTGAATAACGGGACTACCCAACCAAACAAGACCACCAACACGCCATTCTTGGATACCAAAGGGCTGACCAACGCTAGGCCTTCAGGGTTGACCAACTTTTCATCACTCCAAACACAGTCTCAAATTCTTTCTAAATTTATCTCAACTAAATATACTCTTATGGATATCTTAAACAAAATATTTGTCTAATAAAGATTTAGTCTAATTCAATTTCACTAAGATAAATTTCTAATAAAGTATATATTTCAATTAATGCTATAATCGCTTCACTTAAAGTAAATTCCCAAAGAAACTCGGGTTCAAAATTTAACCAATGCCGACTCATTCTATACACACACTACCCCCATCGGGCTCTGATACCAAGGCCGACTCATTCTACACACACACTACCCCCACCGGGCTAAGATACCAGAAGCGGAGGATCGCTATTACGGGATTTTCTAAGATTAATTTATGACAGAGTTATAACTTATGAGTATATTTATTATTTATAATTTTAACATATGGGTATAGATTTTTTATTATTTTCTAATTTTCTAATTAAATATTTATTTCTATTGATCATATATCTAATATTATCTATTAGTTAGTCTAAAAATTTTCTATAACTAAAATTTCTTTTTCTAAATCAGCTAATACAGGTCTAAGTATTTTTAGCTAATCTCTTAATTGATGTATTAATCTATCTATATCTTTAATTTTTCTTTTAATATTTTCCATAATTCTAACCTAAAGGTATTCTATTTAATTTATTTTTTAAAAGTTGTATCCTAGAATTATTTATTTTTATCATAAATTTTAATTTGTAAAGCAATTACATATTTCCTTAGTCTATCCATTTTTAAAGTTTTACTAATTCTTTAAAAAGAACTAACATTAAATTTGCTAATATTATATTAGTTTCAAAGTCTCTACAGCCACATATATTATTTTCATGTAAAATATGATGATAAACTATAAGATAAACTTTTAATCTAGCTATTTGATTTTTAAATTCACAAATTTTCTATTTAACTTTCCAAAATTTTTCATATCCTTCTATAAGCTTTTGTCTTTTTTGTTCTCTATTCATTAATAAAAATACTTTATAGATCGAGAAATCGATCTGCTGGAGTATTTGGAACAAAATCAATTAAATATCAACTAAATTTATTTTCTTATGAAAATCTTGACAATTGCAAAATTCATCTAATTGAAAATATAAATGAAAATTTTCATGCTCAGAAATTAAATGTTCTTTTAAACTAATTAATTCCTTTTTTAGTAAAAAAATATCTTTATCATTATCAGAATCTATAACAGATAAACCATCTAAAAATTTATTAATACACCAATACGTAATTAAAATAAAATACCTGATGTATTATAATATGATGATGATATACAAGAAGGAGATCCTGATGAGGTTATAGGAGTACACGTACAAGCTTTTAAAAATATAAGTTATAGATCTAAGGTTTTATTACATAGGGAAGTAGAAATTACAAGCGATTTTTATTTTTCTCTCTAATCTTGAAACTTTTTTTATGCTCTCAATTGATCAATTCTAAGCTTATCTTTATAAGGATTTTTCATTTCAAGTTCTCCAAAAGACTCTGCCTTTTCCTTGAAAATTTTGTTTCCTTTTATACAAAATATTGTAAGGTAAGATAAGGCTGAATCCTGCTTCAAAGATAAAGGTAATAATTATAACATGTTTAAATTGTGTTGAAATCGTGTTTAAGGGATAAAGGTTTTATCATAAATGGTAAAGGTGTTAGAGGGATTTGAAAATCGTAGGGTAAAGGTTTTAGCTTTGGATTGAAAGGATAAAAGGCATTAATTTTTTTTAGTGAATAGTGTTTTTTATTATGTAGGATGTAGCTTAAAGATAAGGGAAATAAAAAAGAATTTAAAGGGTTTGGTAAAAGGTCTTTAAAGGTTTTGTCGTAAAGTTTGTAGAAAAGTTTTAAGACTTTTACTATTCATCTTTTGAAAATTTGACTTTTTGACTTTTTGCCCTTTTTTTTACATTTGTATTTATACTACATTACATTTGCATTTATATTTACATTGCATGTATATTCACATTTGCATTTTATATTTCTATATTAGCGTAAGGGTCTTGAGAATCTTCAAACGCTCGATTGGGAGGTGGAGTGCTACTTTCTGATGAGGATGCTATTTCAGCTGAAATTCGGTTGATAATTGAATTAAACTCTTCTTCTGATGCTGCTGAGGATAATAAATTGACAATCTAATTTTTATCTGCAATGAATCTTGTTGATGGGGTTGAAGTTGAAGCTGATGAAATCTTTGGGTCAAAATAAGTAATAACTGCTTGCCTATCTGCTTTTCTGACATCAAAGCTATACCACCATTTGACTCTGAACTCTCTATATAAAATTGGTAACTGATTAATCTGTTTGGCAACATGGTATATGATGGAATATGACATGGCATATATATGATGATCGCGCAGCGAAAAAATAATAAAATCGATCATATATACCACGCAATCCATAAACAAGAATAGAAAACGTGCAATTTTAGGGTTTTAAAACTTACAACTTTAGATGCACTTCAAGATTTGATTTTGATGATGACCAGCAACTAAGAAAGGTTTATTTGCCTTAGATCTTCACCACCAATGCCAAAGGAACAGCCTTTATGCCACTCCTCTCTATGTTAACACACAAAAATGCAAGGAAGGCTTAAAAATGAGAGTGCTAGCTCTATGTGTAAATAATTGGCAATGGTAATGGATTGAAGCTACAAGATCTGATCTTGTACTTCCTTTTGGTTGCTATTTCTACCTAAGAACACAAGAGAACAAGGAAAAATCCTTTTCCTTTGTGAAATTCGACCAAGAGTGAGAGAGAGAGTAATTCACCCTAGGGTTTTTTTTTTCTTTTAGTTCATTTATATGTCTCTCTTATTTAGGTAAGTGTTAATTCCGAATTTAGCTAGTAAATTCAGCCTCCATCACTTCCTAATTAAGTGACATACATTAGCTCAAACTCCTTTAAATTTTAAATTCAAATTAATTCAAAATAATCATAAGACATTTAATCAAAACAAATCACTTAATTTAGGAAATAAGCATGTGCCAAAATTCTCATTGATTTTTATCTTAGAATTTTGGTCACTTTATTTCTTATTTAAGTGTTTTAATTTGATTCAAATTCTTTTAGGCTTTATTACTCAATTAACTTAATTAATACAAGATAATTAATTAATTAAAATTAAACCTTGTGGGCTGAATCTCTCTCTCTAATGGACCAAGGTCCATTTAGCAATTTTAATACTCATTACATACATTAATTTAACTTTAATTAAAAGTCCAAATTAATGCCCAATAATTTATTTAAATATTTTAAGCCCAATGCTTTGTGTGCGATCTTATAGGTCCATTTAATATTGGCAATGAATTAATGAATTAATTCAAAGGCTATATATATTCTCTAGTAAGATATTATAGCATTCCAAATTAAATGAAAATGCAAATGGCATTTAGTGACCTAATGCAATTTTGCATAATCCCTTACCCTTAAATATCAGAATTAATATAATGTATGGAACTATTCATCCTTATATATACTAATTCCTTTCTTGATATTCTAGTGACACTGAACTCTCAGATAAATAATGATTACTTATTATTTTATCTCGGTATGGCCATACACTTCTCAGTTCACTGATCAAGTGGCTGATGATATTTTCTCTCTTATTGAGAGGGGTAATCCATTCACTTCTCTCATGGTCTCTAACATGAATCAATGCATACCCAAGCATACCCATACTGGTCACTCTGTTACGAGCACGTTAGGTGTATGTCAAAGTACACAGTAATTCATCAAGAGTTTCATAGAGATTTTAGGTCTAAGAACTCCAATGCAAAACTTTCATATGAGAAACACTTATGACTTGTACCATGTAGTGTTATCATGAATGGATCAAATCCAGATACCATGTTCTAAACATGTATCTATGATCTCTGATTGACACTCTTGTCCTTATGATTCGTAAGATAGAACTCATCTTATCAGAGAGATCATACTAGTCTTAATTCATTTGTTATTCCTATAACAATGACTGACTAGGGATTTTTAGAATGAAGTCTCATTTGTTTCAAGGTCTTACAACCATGTGCCTCACACATGATAACTGAAACTAAAACTATATTCTTGGATAGTTCTATCAATTGATATGCACATGAATACAATAGATAAAACAAATGCCTCATTTATTAACTAAAGTGTTGTATAACAATGTATTGGGGCTAGGGCTTACACTAACAATCTCCCACTAGCACTAATCCCAATTGGGCATAGCCCTAAGACCAAATGCTCTCAAATGAGCTTCGTGCAGATTTAGACGCAACTGTTTCATCAAAGGATCTACTACATTGTCTTCACTTGCTATCTTGCTAACCTTGACATCCCCACGATCAATGATCTCTCTAATTAGGTGGTACCTCATGAGTATATGTTTGGATTTCTGGGGTGACCGAGGCTCCTTGGCCTACGCAATGGCCCCATTGTTGTCACAAAAAATTTCTAATGGATATAGGATGCTTAGGACCACTCCTAATCCAGAAATGAAATTTCTAATCCAAATAGCCTCTTTTGCAGCCTCGCTTGCTGCAATATACTCATATTCTGTAGTTGAGTCGGCAACGGTCTCTTGCTTCGAGCTTCTCCAGCTGAC
The DNA here is from genome assembly GCA_037975025.1 of Excoecaria agallocha. Lineage (NCBI taxonomy): Eukaryota > Viridiplantae > Streptophyta > Magnoliopsida > Malpighiales > Euphorbiaceae > Excoecaria > Excoecaria agallocha. The sequence goes on along the minus strand of CM075821.1, from coordinate 16,289,934 downwards.
AGCACCACCGTTAAAAATAAAAACAAACCCAGATTGCGATCTTAAATCTTGAGTGCTGGTCTAAAAAGCAGCATCGGCATAACCTTGTATGATGAGCTATTCTTGACCACCATACACCAAGAAGTGATCCTTAGTCCTTCGTAGGTACTTTAGAATCCCCTTTACAGTAGACCAGTGCTTCTAACTAGGGTCTTGCTGAAACCTACTGGTTATACTCAGTGCATGAGCAACATCTAACCTAGTACATAACATAACATACATGATAGATCCAATAGCAGATGTATATAGGATTCTACTCATGTTGTCCCTTTCTTCTTTGGTTTTAGGGCACTATTCTTTAGTTAAAGGAACTTTCAAAGCCAAAGGTATGTACCCTTTCTTTGAGTCTCCCATACTAAAATGCTTTAGTACTTTGTCTATGTACTTTTCTTGACTTAGTCCCAAAAGCCAATTCGATCTATCTCTATAAATCTGAATACCAAGTATTGTCTCGGCTTCACCTAAGTCTTTCATTGAGAAACATTTCCCCAACCATTGCTTAACCTTTTGCAATGTTGGAATGTCATTCCCAATGAGAAGGATGTCGTCCACATATAGGACCAGAAATACTATTATACTCCCACTAACCTTCTTGTACATACAAGGCTCATCTTCGTTCTTAATGAAGTCAAATTCTTTAACTGCCTCATTAAAATGAAGATTCCAACTTAGTGATGCTTATTTTAATCTATAAATGGATTTTTAAAGCTTACAAACCTTCTTAGGATGCTTGGGATTGACAAAACCCTCAGGTCATGTCATGTACACATCCTTAAGTAAATTTCCATTGAGGAAAGCAGTTTTGACATCCATTTTCCATATCTCATAATCATGATATGCAGCTATGGCAAGCAAGATCCTAATGGACTTGAGCATGACTATAGGCAAAAAGGTCTCATCATAGTCTACACCATGAGTTTGTTGAAAACCTTTTGCTACTAGTCTACCTTTGTAGGTCTTATCAGCTTTGAGTTTAGATAGCCACTTGCTTTCAATTACCTTAGCACCTTTCGGTGGATCAACCAAGGTCCAAACCTGGTTATCGTACATTGATTGCATCTCGAATTTTATGGCTTCAAGCCAATTTTCCAAGTCTAGGCTCTCAATAGCTTCTTGGTAGGTACTAGGATTATCATGATCTACTAACTCAATAGTGTCACTGTCACTGATTAGAAATCCATATCTCTCAATCTCCTGATGTACCCTACCGGACCTTCTAGGTTCTTATGTAATGGGTTATTGTTCCATAACTGGTTGTGAACTTGATCCCATTTCCAACTCATCCTCTATAGGAGTTTGTGGTACTTGAATTTATCCAAGTTCTACTTTACTCTCACTATCTTTCTTCAGAAGGAACTCCTTTTCCAAGAAAATAGCTTTGCGAGCAACAAATACTTTGTTCTTGGCTTGTGAGTAAAAGTAGTATCCATTTGTTTCTTTGGGATAACCCACAAATAAGTAGATAGTGGATTTAGACTCTAGTTTGTCAGATGTTAATTTCTTAACATGTGCTTCACAGCCCAAAATCCTAAGAAATGACATATTGGGTTCTTTCCCAGTCCATACTTCATATGGTGTCTTCTCATCTGCTTTAGTTAGAGTACGGTTTAGTAGAAACACATTAGTTTCTAATGCATAACCCCAAAAAGAGATAGGAAGATTTGCTTGACTCATCATTGATCGAACCATGTCCAACAGAGTTCGATCTCTCCTTTTGGATACACCATTCTATTGTGGCATTCCAGGAGGAGTGAGCTGTGGATTGATTCCACACTCCTTCAGATGACTGTCAAACTCTTGGCTTAAGTATTCGCCACCTTGATCTGATCGAATGGTTTTTATGCTTTTGCCAAGTTGTTTCTCTACTTCGTTCTTAAACTCTTTGAATTTCTCAAAAGTTTCAGACTTGTGCTTCATTAGATAGACGTAGCCATATCTACTTAAGTCATCTGTGAACGTCACAAAGTAGCTGAAACCACCTCTAGCTTATGTACTTAATGGTCCACATACATCGATATGTATTAGCTCCAATAAGTCATCAGTCCTCTCTCCTTTCTTGTTAAAAGGACTCTTTGTCATTTTTTCATAAGACTCTAAGTTGAATGACCCAAGCACTCCAAATTTATGGAATCTTGAAATGCATTTTTCATTTGCATGCCCTAAACGACAATGCCAGAAGTAAGTAGGGTTCAATTCGTTTGATTTAACCCTCTTTACATTAATATTGTATATGGGCTCTTTGTTTTGTAGATCAAGGATATAAAGGCCATTTTGCAATAAGGCATTGCCATATGAAATGCCTTGGCGACGAATATGAGCATTGCCATTTCCAATAACAAAATCAAATTCATCCAAATCCAAGCAAGAAACTGAAATAATGTTTTTGCTCATAGCAGGCACATAATAACAATTTTTCAAAACTAAACAAAGTTCGGAAGGTAAAGTGAGTTGATAGTCTCTTATCTCCATGGCAGCAACTCATGCTCCATTCCCTACATGGAGGTCCACTTCATTCTTCCCAAGTAACCGCCTATTTCTTAGCCCCTGCACATTTGAACAAATGTGAGAACCACAACTGGTATCCAATACCCAAGTGATAGAAATAGAAAGGTTAATTTTAATAACAAAAATACCAGAACTGGATGCCTTGGCTCTATTCTTCTTTTGTTCTTCCTTGAAAAGAGCACAATTCTTCCTCCAATATCCTATCTTATTGCAATGGAAGCATGTGCTCTTGCTCTCCTTGAGCTTTTGCGTCTTGGGCTTGGATTGGGTCTGAGGTGCATTCCCATTTGACTTGAACCTAGCCAGGTCATTCTTGGGTTTCGCCTTTCCCTTTCCCTTTCCCTTAGTGGGTCCCTTCTTAATGCCCCCTTGAACCATAAGTATGTGATTGGTCTTTCGAATGCTCTCTTCAGCATTCTTAAGCATCCCATGAAGTTCGATGACTGTCTTGTTCATTGCATGCATGTTATAATTCATAACAAATGGATCATAATCATCAATCAATAAACCTAAGATCAATTTAGTGGCAAATTCCTTCAGGACTTGTACCTCAAGCTTTTCAAGAGTATCAAGATACCCTTTCATCTTGAGTAAATGGGTACTAACAGGAGCACCCGTAGCCATCTTACAAGAAATTAAGGCCTTTGTTGTCACAAACCTCTCGTGATGAGCTTGCTCTTGGAACATCTCCTTGAGGTGCACCATGATCGCATAAGCCTCTTGGTCCATGAATTGCTTTTGCAAGTCAGGCACCATAGTGGCTAGCATCAAATAGGTCACATCACTGGAGTCGCTATTCTTGGTCTCAAAAGTTTCCTTTTGAACCACAGAGGCATTCCTACCAGGTTCTTCAGGTAAGGGTGCATCCAAAACATACGGTTTCTCTGTCTTAAGAACTATTCTTAAGTTTCAAGACCAGTCTATGAAATTGGTGCCATTTAGTTTGTCATTTTCCAGGACCGATCGTAATGAAAAGTTGTTGTTTGAAGAAGCCATTTTCAATCTACAATAAAACTTAGCAAGATTAAATGAGGTCTTATTTATAATCCCATAAATCAAGTTAATATCCCTTTCCATGTTAAGTCCAACCTACATTCACAATCCATGCCTCACAAAGATAATCGGGCGCATCTAGGACTCCTAGTCTACGTGACCGATGATCGATGCCTTGACATGTTTCGAATTAGGAAGGCAACTTTGTGACTTACTATTTTAGGGATTCATTTTATTACGGCTTACATGGCATACACTTTGTCATCCATTCATATCATGCATATATATATAATTGCATAAAGTAAAGCGTGACAAACATAGGCCCAAAAACTACAACTAAGATTCTATACTATTACATAAGAATCTTCGAGTTGGGCTTCTCCACTCCGGTGGGCTTCGTGTTGATTTACAAAGTCTTCAAATAAATTCTATTCTAAGACATAAATGAAAATTTTACAATAATACATAATGGCTCGCAAGCCATATTTAATTACAAAAACCCAGGGCCCATAAATGCACCATGTATATCCATTCATCACACAAAACAAGCAAATAAATATACATAACATTCATGGATAAAACAAAGTCCAATTTTAATTAATTTAGCCAATCCCATTAATGAAAATTGTGTACTTGAACTTTTAAGAGAAGACCCAATAATGGGCCTGGGCTGAAGCTATTAGAGAGTGTGCCCTAGAGCCCATGTAATAGGGATGTTTTTCATATGTATAAAATTTATATTCTTATTAAAAGGCATCATTCATTTATTAATGCTATGTTTAAATACATGAGTTTGTAAATCTTAAATTAATGAATGAAGTCCTAGATATTATAAACATAGTGCAAAGGTAATCATAAAGGTGTTCATGATGTGAGATGTCTATTGCATGCAAATGTGTTAATATCTAAATATTCCTAGTCATAGAATTAGCAAGATAGGACATTGTTAATTCGGACAGACTAGTACATGTTATGCTTTTTGAATGGTTCAAGCAATGGTTCTCATAAATGTGATTATAGAAGATAATCAAAGCTAACATGTGGATGCTTGTTAGAAGAACAAGTTCATTGGAGACCTACAAAGAGAATCCTCACATGGATATTAAATCTATGTTAGTGAGGAATCTCTTCATAGCGGTTGTGCAAGTATCCTTAGACTTGAGATCACCAAAGTTATCTTAAGTAGCAAGTTGTATACATTGACTCCATAACTGATTACTTTCAATTGGGAGTGAACATAGTTAGGAGATTGGGTATATCATGACCTACTTGAAGATAGTTGAGTCATTGATAAGGATTCACCATCTCAAATTTAATAAGGGACGTTATCTCGCATGATTCTATAATTACCTTGTTCAGAGAATCTCTGGCCAGAGTAAAATGCCAAGATGGATAAAGATCTATGGAGGGCATTTTAGGAACAATGGTTATATTAATAGAACATACATAATTAGATTTATATGAGTTGACAGAAATCCATACTCAGAATCTAATTGAGATAAGAGTGGTGAAAGGAGTAATTGCACGGTAACTGTTTCTATGGAAGGGTATAGTCAAACCACTTGACTTTCCTGACATTTGGGTAGTCATGATGCCTAGCTAGAGGCCAATCATGACTTGCATAATGATGTATCAAGAATATCAATAGGGATTGATAAAATGATTTAAAGGAGTTTAAGTCATGTGAGTTTTGAATAGAATTCACAATTACATATTATACTGCCAACATGGACAGGAACCTAATAGGTCACACACATATAGAAAAAAGGATAAAATGGTAAAATAAAAAGGATAATAATATTTGATATTATTATGACGGTAGAGAAGTGAATAAGATAATAATTAATTAAAGAGTTTAATTAATTATGATCAAGTAAAATTGTCTGCGAAACTTTTGAGAAATGTTCTGTAAATTGGACCTAATTGAAATAATGTATTTCATGATTAATTATTATTGTCTTTTAAGTGTTATAGGACTACTATAAGTGTTATTAGACTGATATAATAATTAATAAGTCCATTGGAGGAGTTATAAAGGGGCCAAAGGAATGGAGCTGGTGTGGAAGCCCTTCTATAGAGGGCCACATGCTAACTCCATACAGAAGGTATTAATGGCCTATTTCTTGGATCAAATTAATTTATATATGTTACATAAGTGTTATTGAACCTACATATTTAATTTGATTGGAATTGGAATCCATTTGGGTATTTAAATCCAATTAGTTGCACAAAGGGCCTAGTTTGTGGGTTTTGTGCATAGTCTTTTATGAAAAGGTTTAATTTGAATTTAATTAAGCCCAAATGATTATAATTAATTCTAGAGGCCCAATTAATAATTCTCCAATAATTTTAAAGAGCCCAATCTCATTAAAAGTTGGAATTTTAACCTGACTATAAAAGTCCAACTAATGAGGAATTAGGGTTAAGTGATTAAACACATAAGAAAGTCTTTTCTTTTAATTCTCTCTCACTTTTTGCGCCACTCCCTTGCTAGCTCTAGGGTTTTTTTGGCCACTCCTTGTTATACACCAATTTGTTGGTTCAATTTATCATTCTCTAGTGTGGATTACTCATTGGAGGTGTTCGATTTTGGACACTGTGGTTTGCGATAACCCGGTGCGAAGTAAAATCAACTGTTCAACAAAAATCAAAGGCAAAAATCAAAGGTGATTTTCTTATCCTTATTAATATGAATATTGTATATTCATGGAAAGATCAGTAATATTGGTTTAAAAATTTTAAATTCCGCTTATGTGTGAGATGCATGTAACCGATAAATTCCAACATGGTATCAGAGCCTCGGTTTTGCCATGGATATACAATTCTATATTATTCTGCGGAATAAGTTTTATTTTATTTTGAGTTATCTATTTCATGAACTTTAAAATATCAGATTTAATTGTTCATGAATGAGAAATATTTATTTCTGGTTGTATGTGTGATCAAATAAATTTGATGAAAACAAAAATGGAACTTTTGAAGAAAAGTAACTAGGGTTTTGCGGGTGAAACCCATGTAATTTTAAGAGGCTGTTCTAATTTAATTTCTTATGGATCCATTAAAACTTCATTTAGATGATATTATATGTGTTTAATATGTGATATTAAGCCATAGGATCGAACGGAATTAAAATCGAACAAGTTTTGCATGAAAACTAGTTTAGTCGAAAAGTTCGATAAATTAGTGTTCTTCATGTGTTCTTGATGTGTTCTTGTTTAGAATGACTTTTAATCTTCTAAATCTGATATACATGATATATTAAAGTATTTTTAATTAATTGGATTAATTAAAATGGGCCTTAAATTAATTTGATTAATTTTAATTCATTAAAACCACTTAATGGGCTTAATTATGTTTACAGACTTAGTTTAAATTAGTAAATGACTTGGTGGGCCCAAGGAGCTAATTTAAATTAAATATTATAAACATTAATTAAGTTTATTAATGGGTTTTAAGGGATGGAGTGGGCTTGGCTCATTACAAAAGGCCCAAATGGTCCAAAAGACACAAAACTAGTTTGTGTGTGAACACATTTAGGATTTTCTTTTGTGGGTTTCAGCCTACACTTGATTATAAGCCCAAAATTGATTCTTTTAATTATTTAATATGATTAATTAATTAAATAATCAATTTATAATTAATTAATAATCAATTGGATTGATTATTAAGGCAAGAACACATGCATGCAAAAAGGTTTCCTAAAATGAAAGTTTCCAAAATGGAAAAAGTTTCCTAATTTGTTTACATCATTAAAATAACTCAAAATATTGTTTTAAAGCTTGAAACAAAGTTAGTAATCCATTTCTTTATGCATTAGAAAGGCATATAAGGGTGTATGATTGGCATGATGGATAGTTATGGACAAAGCCCAATGTGATTGAGCATTATGCATGTTTTCGCCCAATGAGGACTTTCATGTCCCGACCACTTATTTTTGGTTTGTATTTCATTTTAAATTGTAATATGTAATTAAATTACTTAGATTAGAATTAGAAATAGAGATGGAGATCATTTTCAAGGAGCAAGATGGGCCAAATTAAGATCCAACAAGCTTGAAGATAATGTAATTATTTTTCTTGTTTGAATCATGCATACTACCTAGGTGTGACCGTTTGATTTCCCTCTTGGCTCGGGGAAATCAATGTAGTAAAGTCCATAACTATACCATATTTGTGTGCTTATATTTATGTGATAGATATAGGATGCATACCAATGTATGCCAACCATGTATTATGAGACTTAATTAACTAAAACCCTCAAAACAAATACTAAGGTATATAAGCCTTCTATTAATTTGAGGAGAACCAGAGTTCTTTATATTGTGGGTTGTTAACCACAGTCAAGCTCACATTATATCAAATATGTTTAAATCTAATTAAATGGGTCATCTTAGCTAGCTCATTAGCTTGTTGACCACAGTCAAGGCTAATGGTTCTAGAGGCAAGATTAGGGAATGCATATACGATATGCATGCATCAAGAGTTGATAACCTAATGATCCAATAGTTGTGTAGAGACACAATTGGTATAGAGATACCTACCTTTCAAGGGTATGGAGTTTGGCTTGTTGACCATAGTCAAGGTCAAATTACATATCAAAGATTGGATATTGGCCCACTAAGAAAACCATCGGATTTTCTCGGATTATATAGTGAGGGCTATTAATTCGCAATAAAATAGTGGGAGTAAAATGAATTAATTAAAGACCATATTAATGCATTCATATATATGAACATACTCTCATATATTTTCTTTTTCACATCTAGGTCATCATCATGAGCACATCAAACATTAATATACGATCAATCTTGGATAACAAGCTAGTTGGCAGAAACTATTCTGACTGGATCAAGCAAGTGAGAATTGTTCTCAGAGCTGAAAAGATCTACTATGTCTTGGATAAAGATCCACCACCACTTCCATCAAATGATGCCGTTGATGAGATCAAAGGCATTTATCAAAAATACATGGAGGATAGTGAAGCAGTAACGTGTCTGATGCTGGGTGTTATGTCCTCGAAGCTTCAGAAGCAACATGAGATGATGGATGCTAGAACCATCATTTTGCATCTAGAGGAGCTATATTCTTCTCAGGCTAGAACTGAGCAATATGAGATTGCTCGAGCTCTATTTAGCTGCAAAATGATGGAAGGCACTTCAGCTGCTACTCATGCGTTGAAGATGTATGGGTATATTGAGCATTTGAGTAGACTTGGCTATGTTATGGATAATGATCTATACATAGATTTAATCTTGTACTCATTGGCTATAAGTTATGCACCTTTCGTGCTTAACTTCAACATGAACAAGATCCAAGTATCCATTCCTGAGTTAATCAATATGCTCAAGATAGCTGATGGATCATTTAAGAAGGATCCAAAAAGTGTCATGGTTGTCATTCTGCTAAAGGCAAGAAGCAGAAGAAGAAGAAGATAACCAAGGCATAACCAAAGAATGGTGGGATCTCCAAGAAGAAGGTTGCCAAGAAATAGAATCCCAAAGGAACTTTCTTTCATTATGGAAAGGATGGTCATTAGAAGCGTAACTGTAAGGCCTATCTAGATTCTCTCAAGGAGAAGAAGCAAGCTGATGCTTCTACTTCAGGTATTCATATGATTGAAATTAATACTTATTATATTGCTTCAAAACAATCTTGGGTATTAGATACCAGATGTGGATCTCACTTATGTAATGATCTACAGGGGCTTAGAAGCTTTAGAAGAGTTGGAAAGGCAGAGATATGTTTGCAGTTAGCTACTGGACAAAACATCTCTACAATAGTTGTGGGGACTTACTATTTGCTTCTTCCTAGTGGATTAGTACTGGAATTAAATAATTATTATTATGTTCCAGCTTTGTCCAAAAGTATTATTTCTTTCAGTTGTTTGATGAACGATTATGATATTTCTTTAAAGGACAAATGTTGTTACATTTTTAAGAACAATATGTTTTATGCAAAAGCTATCATTGAGAATGGTATATTTGTTCTTGATTTAATAAAAGAAGTACATAATGTGGATACCAAAAGAATGAAATATGATAATCTAAATACCTCATACCTATGGCATTGTCATTTAGGCCATATAAATGAAAAATGCATGACCAAATTGCACAAGTCAGGTGATTTGGGATCATTTGATTATGAATCATTTGATACATATGAATCTTGATTATTGGGAAAAATGACAATAGCTCCCTTTATTGGTAAAGGAGAACGAGCTATAATGGTTTTGGACTTAATACATTCAGATGTATGTGGTCCAATGAATACACATGCCAGAGGAGGTTACTCCTACTTCATTACTTTCATAGATGATTATTCCAGGTTTGGATACATCTATCTAATGAAATATAAATCAGAAACATTTGAAAAGTTCAAAGAATTTAGAAATGAAGTAGAGAAACAATTTGGCAAAAGTATTGAAACACTTAAATCAGATCGAGGTGGAGAATACTTAAGCCAAGAGTTTCAGGATTATCTTAGAGATAATGGGATTTTATCTCAATGGACTCCACCATATACACCACAACACAATGGTATATCTGAAAGGAGAAATCGAACACTATTAGATATGGTTCGATCAATGATGAGCTGAGCGAACTTGCCTAAGTCCTTTTGGGGATATGCACTAGAAACTGCCGTTTATGTGTTAAATAGAGTTCCTAGTAAATCGGTTGATGTTACTCCATATGAGATGTGGAATAACAAGAAACCCACGCTTTCTCATATGAAAGTATGGGGTTATCTTGCTTATGTGAAGAGGACAATGTCAAACAAACTGGATGTTAAGTCTGACAAATGTTTATTTGTGGGATATCCAAAAGAAACATTTGGATATTATTTCTATCATCCCTTAGAACAAAAGGTGTTTGTTTCAAGGCATGCTGTTATCTTAAAAAGAGAATTTCTCCTACGAGAGGATAGTGGGAGTAAAATTGAACTTGGTAAAGTTCAAGACCCACAAATAGAAGAAGATCAACCAATTGAACTTGAAACTGAATTTCATAATGATGAGATTGCAGTTGAACCTAATTACACACAAAATCCTAGAAGATCTACTAGGATGCATTCTATCCCTGTGAGATATGGATTTCACATTGATTCGGATAGAGGCATAACTGTAGTAGAGGAAAATGAGCCTACAAGCTATCAAAAAGTTTTGAACAGTTCAGAACGTGATGTATGGCTTAAGGCTATGCAGTCTGAAATGGACTCCATGTATGAGAATAAAGTATGGACTTTAACTCAACCACCTAAAGGGATAAAACCCATAGGGTGCAAATGGGTCTTCAAAATGAAGACTGACGTGGAAGGTAATATAGTTACCTATAAAGCTCGCTTAGTAGCAAAAGGTTATCGTCAAAAAAAAGGTATTGACTGTGACGAAACTTTTTCTCCTGTAGCGATGCTTAAGTCTATAAGAATACTTTTAGCCATTGCAGCTCATTATGATTATGAGATTTGGCAAATGGATGTGAAGACAGCTTTCCTTAATGGAAATCTTACTGAGGATGTGTATATGACACAACCAGAAGGATTCACGTAAGGAAATGGCGAAAAGGTATGCAAGCTTCAAAGATCTATTTATGGATTGAAGCAAGCCTTTAGGAGCTGGAACATACGATTCAATGAGACAATCAAAGAGTTTGGTTTCTCACATAATGAAGATGAACCTTGTGTGTATAAAAGGGTCTGTGGGAGTGCAATTGTCTTCCTAGTTCTATATGTGGTTGACATATTGATCATGGAAAATGACATTTCTGTTCTCCAATCTGTTAAATTATGGTTATCCAAGCAATTCTCTATGAAAGGCCTTGGAGAAGCATCCTATATTCTGGGAATAAGGATCTATAGAGATAGATCCAATAGGTTGCTAGGTCTTTCTCAGAGTACATATATAGATAAAGTATTGAAGAGGTTCAATATGGATCTCTCTAAGAAAGGGTTTATACCCATGGTGCATGGAAAACACCTTTCTAAGTCTATGTGTCCGCAAACACTAGAGGATAGAGAGAGCATAAATAGAATACCATATGCATCTGCTATTGGTTCTATCATGTATGCTATGTTATGTACACGTCTTGATGTAGCATTTGCTTTGAGTGTCACAAGCAGATTCCTATCCAATTTTGGAGAGGAACATTGGGCAGCTATTAAGAATATCCTTAAGTACTTGAGAAGGACTAAGGATATATTCTTGGTATATGGAGAGGGCAGTTTGGAAGTAAATGGGTATACAGATGCCAGCTTCCAATCTGACAAAAATAATTGTAAATCACAGTCTAGTTATGTGTTCATAATGGGAGGAGGAGTAGTTAGTTAGAAAAGTTTCAAATAAGAAATAACTGTTGATTCCATGACGGAAGCTGAGTACATTGCTGCTTCAGAAGCAGCCAAAGAAGCAGTCTGGATCAAAAAGTTCATAACTGAACTAGGAGTGGTGCCTAACATTGTTGATCCGATTCCTTTATATTGTGACAACAATGGAGCCATTGCGCAAGCAAAGGAACCACGGTCTCATCAGCGATCCAAGCATGTTCTCAGATGCTACCATCTCATAAGGGAAATAGTAGCTAGAAATGATGTAAAAATAGAAAGGGTTCCCACAGATGAGAATGTGGTGGATTCCCTCACTAAAGCACTTTCCCAGATTAAGCATGATCACCATATAAATAGCATGGGTCTGAGATATATGAGTGATTGGCTCTAGTGCAAGTGGGAGATTATTAGAGAGTATGCCCTAGAGCCCATGTAATAGGAATGTTTTTCATATGTATAAAATTTATATTCTTAATAAAAGGCGTCATTCATTTATTAATGCTATGTTTAAATACATGAGTTTGTAAATCTTAAATTAATGAATGAAGTCCTAGATATTATAAACACAGTGCAAAGGTAATCATGAAGGTGTTCATGATGTGAGATGTCTATTGCATGCAAATGTGTTAATATCTAAATATCCCTAGTCATAGAATTAACAAGATAGGACATTGTTAATTCGGACAGACTAGCACATGTTATGCTTCTTGAATGGTTCAAGAAGGGAAGTTATCTCGTATGATTCTATAATTACCTTGTTCAGAGAATCTCTAGCCAGAGTAAAATGCCAAGATAGATAGAGATCCATGAAGGGCATTTTGGGAACAATGGTTAAATTAATAGAACATACATAATTAGATTTATATGAGTTGACAGAAATCCATACTCAGAATCTAATTGGGATAAGAGTGGTGAAAGGAGTAATTGCACGGTAACTGTTTTTATGGGAGGGTATAGTCAAACCACTTGACTTTCCTAACATTTAGGTAGTCATGATGCCTAGCTAGAGGCCAATCATGACTTGTATAATGATGTATCAAGAATATCAATAGGGATTGATCAAATGATTTAAAGGAGTTTAAGTCATGTGAGTTTTGAATAGAATTCACAATTACATATTATACTGCCAACATGGACAGGAACCCAATAGGTCACACACATATAGAGAAAAAGATAAAATGGTAAAATAACAAGGATAATAATATTTGATATTATTATGAGGGTAGAGAAGTGAATAAGATAATAATTAATTAAAGAGTTTAATTAATTATGATAAAGTAAAATTGTCCGCGAAACTTTTGAGAAATATTCTGTAAATTGGACCTAATTGAAATAATGTATTTTATGATTAATTATTATTATCTTATAAGTGTTATAGGACTACTATAAGTGTTATTAGATTGATATAATAATTAATAAGTCCGTTGGAGGAGTTATAAAGGGGCCAGAGGAATGGAGCTGGTGTGGAAGCCTTTCTATAGAGGGCCACACGCCAACTCCATACAGAAGGCCTTAATGGCCTATTTCTTGGACCAAATTAATTTATATATGTTACATAAGTGTTATGAAACCTACATATTTAATTTGGTTGGATTTGGAATCCATTTGGGTATTTAAATCCAATTAGTTGCACAAAGGGCCTAGTTTGTGGGTTTTGTGCATAGTCTTTTATGAAAAGGTTTAATTTGGATTTTATTAAGCCCAAATGATTATAATTAAGTCCAGAGGCCCAATTAATAATTCTCCAGCAATTTTAAAGAGCCCAATCTCATTAGAAGTTGGAATTTTAACCTGACTATAAAAGTCCAACTAATGAGGAATTAGGGTTAAGTGATTAAACACATAAGAAAGTCTTTTCTTCTAATTCTCTCTCCCTTTTTGCGCCACTTCCTTGCTAGCTCTAGGGTTTTTCGGTCACTCCTTGTTTTACACCAATTTGTTGGTTTAATTTATCATTCTCTAATGTGGTTACTCATTGGAGGTGTTCGATTTTGGACACAGTGGTTTGCGAAAACCCGGTGCTAAGTAAAATCAACTGTTCAACAAAAATCAAAGGTGATTTTCTTATTCTTATTAATGTGAATATTGTACATTTATGGCAAGATTAGTAATATTGGTTAAAAAATTTTAAATTCCGCTTATGTATGAGATGTATGTAATCGATAAATTTCAACAGAGTCCTAATGGACTAAATCCTCTTTTTGAATAAGTTCTCTTAAAAGCCCAAAACACTAACTAGTTATATTTATGCCATAAATCAACTTTAGTATAATTTCCAATTTTGCCATTTTTAATTTTATGTCATATAGTCCATAAACATTAAAAATACATATATATATATGTACCAACTTGAATTAAACATAAAATCATGGAGAACATATATCATACACGGCATTCATACTAAAACAAACAAACAACAACGAAACTAGTTGTTTAATGCTCATATAATGCCACAAAAATGCACAAATACTTAAAATAATTTTATGAGTCATTTAATAATTTAAATAAGGTCATAAATATTGAGTTAATGTTTTGTACCAATCTGATCTAAATGTGTTTTTACCATTTTAATCAAAACAAAACAAACAATGTTGATTAAACATGTAACAAACACAAACTAGTTATAGTTTAAAGTGATTTTAAAATTAATCAATTAAATTTTCATGGACCAGAATTAAAATAAAATTTAAAATATGTTCAGACCTGTTATTAATCTTTAAAAATCACTTACAAACATGCCAAAATCGTTTTTACATTTAATTTTGAAAACTAGTTGTTATACAAACACTTATCATGCCAACTAGCACCTAGTTTCAAGATTAACATGTACTATCAGGTATTTATAATTAAATCCGACCATGAACAGCTCTAAGAACATCTTAGAAAAGTATATTAACATGTCATATTAATTATAATACCTATCTAATCATTTAAAATCATTTTTACACCAAAACAATGCAAAAAACTCAAAATAGAAAATTTCAGCATTGCATGTTTTTAAACGAACGAATTTTGATTAAATATTTAATGCATCTAAAGCACCAAAATAAGCATGTTTAGGATATGATACCACTGATGGAATATGACATAGCATATATATGATGATCGCGCAGTGAAAAAATAATAAAATCGATCATACATACCATGCAATCCATAAACAAGAATCGAAAACGTGCAATTTTAGGATTTTGAAACTTACAACTTTAGATGCACTTTAAGATTTGATTTTGATGATGACCAGCAACTAAGAAGGGTTTATTTGCCTTAGATCTTCACAACCAATGCCAAAGGAACAACCTTTATGCCACTCCTCTCTATGTTCACACACACAATTGCAAGGAAGGCTTAAAAATGAGAGTGCTAGCTCTATGTGTAAATAATTGGCAATGGTAATGGATTGAAGCTACAAGATCTGATCTTGTACTTCCTTTCAGTTGCTATTTCTGCTAAGAATACAAGAGAACAAGGAAGAATCCTTTCCCCTTGTGAAATTCGGCCAAGAGTGTGAGAAAGAGTAATATACCCTAGGGTTTTTTTCTTTTAGTTCATTTATATGTCTCTCTTATTTAGGTAAGTGTTAATTCCGAATTTAGCTAGTAAATTCAGCCTCCATCACTTCCTAATTAAGTGACTTACATTAACTCAAACTCCTTTAAATTTTAAATTCAAATTAATTCAAAATAAACATAAGACATTTAATCAAAACAAATCACTTAATTTAGGAAATAAGCATGTGCCGAAATTCTCATTGATTTTTATCTTAGAATTTCGGCCACTTTATTTATTATTTAAGTATTTTAATTTGATTCAAATTCTTTTAGACTTTAATACTCAATTAACTTAATTAATACAAGATAATTAATTAATTGAAATTAAACCTTGTGGGCTAAATCTCTCTCTCTAATGGACCAAGGTCCATTTAGCAATTTTAATACCCATTACATACATTAATTTGACTTTAATTAAAAGCCCAAATTAATGTCCAATACTTTATTTAAATATTTTAAGCCCAATACTTTGTGTGCGATCCTATAGGTCCATTTAATATTTACAATAAATTAATGAATTAATTCAAAGGCTATATATATTCTTTAGCAAGATATTATAGCATTCCAAATTAAATGAAAATACAAATGGCATTTAGTGACCTAATGCAATTTTGCATAATCCCTTACCCTTAAATATCATAATTAATATAAGGAATGGAACTATTCATCCTTATATATACTAATTCACTTCTTGATATTTCAGTGACACTGAACTCTTAGATAAATAATGATTACTCATTATTTTATCTCGATATGTCCATACACTTCTCAGTTCACTGATCAAGTGGCCGATGATATTTTCTCTCTTATTGAGAAGGGTAATCCCTTCACTTCTCTCATGCTCTCTAACATGAATCAATGGATACCCATACTTGTCACTCTGTTACGAGCATGTTAGGTGTATGTCAAAGTATACAGTAATTCATAAATAATTTCATAGAGATTTTAGGTCCAAGAACTTCGATGCAAAACTTGCATATGAGAAACACTTATAACTTATAACATGTAGTGTTCTCATGAATGGATCGAATCCAAATACCATGTTCTAAACATGTATCTATGATCTCTGATTGACACGCTTGTCCTTATGATCTGTAAGACAGAACTCATCTTATCAGAGAGAGCATACTAGTCTTAATTCATTTGTTATTCCCATAACAATAACTAACTAGGGATTTTTAGAATGAAGTCTCATTTGTTTCAAGGTCTTACAACCATGTGCCTCACACATGATAATTCAAACTAAAACTATATTCTTGGATAGTTTTATAACAATGCATTGGGGCTAGGGCTTACACTAACAGTTTGTCCATAAGACAATCCATTGTACCTTGAATACTGCACAATACTTGAGAAGATTATTTAGAGCGCCTGGATTGCAATAAGTGGTAAACTTGACACATGCATCTTTTATCTAAAATGGAGTTGCCTCTGGTATTAGTCCAAAATAACTAAACCATCTGATGAACTAATTGGGAAGAACACCAACAAACTTGTGCAAAAATAAAAGAACCAAGAATGTTTGAAATTCATTAAGTAAAATGCTCTATACCAAGCTTCTTGATAATCATAGTAGCTATATACCAACTTGCGAGGATATCCAGATAAATTCTTCATATTATAGGGTCTAGATTCCCATTCTAATTGAGTAATGACATGGATAATTTTTACTTTACTATAACTAATCCAATCTTTATCATAATTATGTTTTACTTTCACAGATCCACTATATACTAATATTGCTTTATAAAAATCTCTAATCTTACTCTGATCTTTCTCATGATATGGCCAACTATTAGGAAACACATTATCTATCAATCTATAAAAACTTTTGTTTTCTGATATGTTAAGCTCTTCTGGTTTTAATATCTTGATAAATAATCTCTTTTGGTTTAAGAAATAAGGAGAGGGATTTTTTGATTTAGACATGAAAGGAGAGGGTATGGTAGGAGAAGAAGGTAAAGCTAAGGCTGATGAATATGGTCAAGGAGGTGTAGAAGGTGAAAAGGTTAGAGGTCTTTGGAATGGAGGAAAGGAAGGTGCTGGAGAATAGAAAGGTCTAGGCAAACTTCTAATAGCAGGAGGTGTAATTGGAGAACTTTGTTGATAATTTCCTGATGATAATGAACTTTCTAATGATAATGTGGCTTTTGTTAAAACTTTTTTGTTGGAAGTCATTTTTCCTGTAGAAATTCATGGGAAAGAAAATCAGGTAAACTATTATTTTTGCCTTTGATGAACTTGATGTCAAAATCAAAGTTGCTTAGTAAAGCTTGCCACCTTGCAAATATCTATTTTGAAATTAAATTCTTAACATCTTTTTCTAAAACATATTTTGCTGATAAACAATCAATGCATAATAAAAACTTTTTCATGTATAAATCATCTTCAAAATTTTTAATGCATAAAACAATGCTTAAAATTTCTTTTTTAATAGTAGAATAATTCTTTTGAGTTTGATTCCAGCTTCCTGAATAAAATCTTACTAATTCATCCTTGTCTGACTCTTTTCTTTTTTGTTTTAAAATACCTCCATAGCCTACATCACTAGCATATGTTTTTATTATCAAAAAAGCTTATGGATGTGGAATATTTAAACATGAAAGTCTTTTAATTTTTTCTTTGATTTCTTTTAATATTTTCTAAAACATCTTTGGTGCAGAAACAACTAATCCATTTTGATGAATTAAATTGAAAAATCTTTTCAAATGTTTTATATGTTGAATTATAAAATTCGAAAAAACAAGTACATCATCTATGTATACTATCAAAAATTCATGTATTGGTGTTAATATATCATTCATTATATTTTGGAATTCTAAAGGTGAATTTTTTTAATCCAAAAGGAATAACATTCCACTCATAATGTCCAAATAGAACGTTAAATCCTGTTTTATATCTATCTTCTTCCTCTACTTATATTTGCCAAAATCCTGATTTCATATTGAATTTAGAAAAAATGTTTGCATCATATAACTTTTCTAATAAATCTCTTTTATATGGTATAGGGTATCTTATCCATTGTAAACCTGCATTTAAAGGTTTATAATTTATTACTAACCTAGGTGTGCCTCTTTCTATTTTCGCTGCATTCATAACATAAAAGGCTAAACATGACCAAGGTGATTTTGAAGCTCTAATTAATCCTTTATTCTTCAAATCTTGAATTTCCCTTCTATAAATTTTTTATAAATTTGGCATCATTTTAATAGCTTATGCTTTTGTTGGAATCTTCTTTTCATCAAAGTCTTTGATATAAGGTAATTTTACTACATACTATTTTCTACTCCAAAAGACATTAGGAACTGGTGCACAAATTTCCTTTGAAATTTTGTTTTCAAATTCTTTAATTTTTTATTTTTTTTTCTGGACTTTCTAATTTTTCGTTTATTCATTTACTTTTTATTTCTTTGATAAGAAATTTAATTTTTTTTGTTTATTTTTTAACAAATTGATCTCTTGAATATTTTTTCTCATATGACTTATTTCTCTAGATATTATAGGAAATGCAAATTCAAAATGAATTTCTTTGCCTAATATTGTTGTTTTAATTCCATTATCACATACTAGAAAAGGGTATAACATGGTAATAAAACGTGTTCCTAATATAACTCCTGAATTCAAAATTTTGACTAAAACTAATTGGATTTTAAAACAATATCCCTTATTACAAATTTTACTTTTGATAATTTATAATTAATTATTAACTTAGATCCACTAGAAGTACCTAATATTTCAGAAGTTTTTTCATAATGTTTAGTTGGAATTAAACCTTCCTTAATACTATTTTGATCTGCTCCACTATCTATTAAAGCTAAAGTAGTTAAAAGAAAACCATCATTAATAACTATGTCTAATTTTACATACCATTTTTGATATTTTATTTGAGATATACTATTAATATATTCATTTTCTATTTCTTTAATAATTATACTAGATGATGCTATTCCTTTTAAATTTTTTGTCTTTCTGTGCCAAATTACTAAGGTTAACCTTTAAATTTTCTTCTTCTAAACTTTGAACTTTTCCTTTTAAAATATTTACTTCTTGTTTTAATATTCTAATTTCCTCTTGAAGATCTTGTATGGTTGATTCTTTCTTGGTTTCAAATCTTTTATATACTCTACTAGATTATAAGATGTAAAGTCTATTCTTTCTTTTAAACTTATTATCTCTCTTAACCTAAGTAAATAATTCTTTTTTATTTCCCCGATCATCTATTTTATCTATAATGTCTAATAAGAATTCCTTTTCATTACTTAACATATTTATATTGTTGTAGTGATATGGTTCTATACAACTACAGGGTTTTATTTTAGAATCACTTTTCGAACTATTAGTCTCAGATTTTTCATCTATTGCATTTAAATCATCTTCTGAATAATCAATAATTTCTTTAGCACTACTAGAAGTTTTATTTATTATTATTTTAGCTATTTAATTTTTTAATTCTTCTGAAATATCTAAATTATTGATCCTTTTTCTTATTTTACAATCTCTTAACTAATGTCCTTGTTTTCAACACTTATAACAAATTACTATGTCTTTTTTATTTGTCTTAGGTCTAAATTTTTTATATCTTGGTTTTTTCTTAACAGTAGGTCTTTCTTGATAATTTTTTTCGGTTTATATTTTCGTTTCTTATAAATATATTTTCTTTTCGGTTTTATTTTCCTTTTAGTAGCTGAAGGAGCCCTAATCTGTTGATAACCATACTGTTCACAAAATGATCCTAATTCTTTTCTTCCTATGATACTATCTTTTTTTTAATTTTGCTTTTAGTTTTAAATCAGTGCAAATTGATAATCTTTCTATGTTAACAATATTTATTAGTTGTCCATATGTTAGATCATGATAAGGTATTATACCATTATTTTCTCCTTTTATTCTATTCCTAACTTTTTCTGCAAATAATTTTGGTAATCCTACTAAGAATCTTTCTTTCCAATAAGTATTATTACCATCTTATCTAGTCATTACCTTGGTTAACAATAAATATTTATACCACCTAAGGTCTTATAACTTAGGACATATTAAATTTTGAAGAATTTTTGAACTTCTTTCCTGATATAATCATGGATCTCTTACAAAGTTTTTAGTAATAGCAAATATTAAAGTATTTATTATATAATCCTGCTCAGTCTCTACCTGCATATTATTTTCTATTTTAATAATTATTTTTTTAGCTAATAATATATGAGCTTTATCTATATCTGCTACATAATGATTCCACCAACCTTTTGATTGGCCAGTAAATCCTGATAATAACATTTGAGCTATAACTACTTCATTATTTCTTTTTGATTTATAAGCACTAGCTGATAGGGTCATTTCTTGTAATAAATTTAATATTTGATATTCTGAAAAGCCATCTATGTTCCATTCATATAAAGAGGTACCATCGTATCCTAACTGATATCTAATTTCTTCATATTGAGTATCTGGAGGTGTAGGTCTTGGATAATAATTTCGAGTTTTTGGTCTAGGTGTATAAGTATTAAAATGTAATTTTTTAATTGAATATTCTTCTTCATTATTCAATTTAAATTATTTTCTACATTTTCTATTTCTGATGAAGTTTCTAATTTTGATGTAACTTCGTCATCAATAGTCATAATATGTTTATCCTTAAAGCTTAACTTTGCCATTCTTTCTTCTAATTTTCTTAATATGGGATCTTCACCTTTTAAATTTATGATTGTTTCTGGGAAAAATTCAAAAGGTTTGAATAAAGGCATTTCTAATTTAATGGGTGATTTTTCTATTACTGATTTTGATATTTGACCTATTTCTGATTGTGGCTTGGGCATTTGTACTATTTCTTCTACTCTATTTAGCTGACTTGCTATAATATCTAATATTTGATTTGAAAAATTATTTTGTAATATTACATGTTGTAAATCTTTTTCTATATCCTTACTTTCTAATTTTATGTCTTTAAATAGTTCGGCAAAATAAGTTTTTTCTTTATTTTTTTTACTTTAATACATTCTAAGGTAGGATGTATAGCTATTACTGAGTGCCCTTCTAAGTATCCCATTGCTTACCAATTTTTGAAGATACATTTATTTCTTTTTGAAATGGATAATCTATATTATTATAATAATAATAATTTTCAAACAATAAAAATAAAGGAATATTTACTTGCTTATCTTCCATTTCTTTATACGATATACTTCTAAAATTAATTAATTCTGCTCAAGAAAAGTTATTAAAATACCACTTTGCTTTTTGCTTATTGTATTCTGCTTTTAAATCGTTTCTTCAAAATTATTTGTTTATTTGAAAACTAGTCATCGTACTTTTTATTGATTAATTTGAGAAAAAGTTTCTATTTGAGATCTACTGGGACTAATAGAATATTCACTTTCTCTTTCTTCTGTATATAATGGTATTGGAATATTGGTATTAAAATCTACTCCTCTTAATTCTAAATTTTTTGCAAATAATGATCTAGGTATTGAAGGTTTATTATTTGAATAAGTTGAAACACTACTTGACGGATTATTTTCTGAAGAAACATCTATTTGAACAATTCCATCACTATGTTCTAAAATTCTTGAAAATTGATTATTAATATTAATTGGTCTTGGTTCACATATTTCTTTTAACTTCCAATTTTCTGATCTAGTAATTTCATCCCATTTAAGTCTTTTTGTTCTCTATCCATTAATTGAAATATTTTATAGATTGTGAAAGCGATCTGCTGGAATATTTGGAACAAAATATATTAAAATATTAACTAAATTTATTTTCTTACAAAAATCTTAACAATTGCAAAATTCATCTAATTGAAAATCTCAATGATAATTTTCATGCTCAAAAATTAAATGTTCTTTTAAACTAATTAATTCATTTTTTAGTAAAAATATATCTTTATCATTATCAAAATCTATAGCACATAAACCATCTAAAAATTTATTAATACACCAAGACATAATTAAAATAAAATACCTGATGTATTATAATATGATGATAATATACAAGAAGGAGATTTTGAAAATATAAGTTATAGATCTAAGGTTTTATTACATAGGGAATTAGAAATTACAAGGGTTTTTTTTTATTTTTCTCTCTAATCTTGAAAATTTTTTATGCTCTCCGTTGATCAATTTTTAGTTCATCTTTCTAAGGTTTTTTCATTTTAGGTTCTCTAAAAGACTGCACCTTTTCCTTGAAAATATTGTTTCCTTTAATAAAAAATATTGTAAGGTATGATAAGGCTGAATCCTGCTTCAAAGATAAAGGTAATTATTATACCGTGTTTAAATTATGTTAAAATTGTGTTTCAAGGATAAAGGTTTTATTAAAAATAGTAAAGGTGTTAGAGGGATTTGAAAATCGTAAGGTAAAGGTTTTAGCTTTGGATTGAAAGGATAAAAGGTATTAAATTTTTTTCTTTAGTGAATATTATTTTTTGTCGAGTAAAGATGTAGCTTAAAGATAAGGGAAAGAAAAAAGAATTTAAAGGGTTTGGTAAAAGGTCTTTAAAGATTTTGTCGTAAAGTTTGTAGAAAAGTTTTAAGACTTTTACTATTCATCTTTTGAAAATTTCACTTTTTGACTTTTTGACTTCTTTTTTTTTTACGTTTGTATTTATACTAAATTACATTTAATTTTACATTTAAATTGCATGTATATTCACATTTGCATTTTATATGTGTATATTGGCATAAGGGTCTTTCTGATGCTGTTGAGGATAATAAATTGACAATCTGATTTTTATCTGCAATGAATCCTATTAATGGGGTTAAAGTTAAAGCTGATGAAATCTTTGGCTCAAAATAATTATTAACTGCTTGCCTATCTGCTTTTCTGACATCAAAGCTATCCCACTATTTGACTTTAAACTCTCTATATAAAATTGGTAACTGATTAATTTGTTTGGCAACATGGTATGTCCATGAGACAATCCATGGTACCTTGAATATTACACAATACTTGAGAAGATTATCTGGTGCGCCTGGATTGCAATAAGTAGTAAACTTGACACATGCATCTTTTATCTGAAATGGAGTTGCCTTTGGTGTCAGTTCAAAATAACTAAACCATCTGATGAACCAATTGGGAAGAACACTAACAAACTTGTGCGAAAAGTAAAAGAACCAAGAATGTTGGAAATTCCTTAAGTAAAATGCTCTATACCAAGCTTCTTGATAATAATAGTAGCTATATACCAACTTAGGAGGATATCCAGATAAATTCTTCATATTATAGGGTTTGGATCCCCATTCTGATTAAGTAATGACATGGATACTTTTTACTTTACTATAACTAATATGATCTTTACAATAATTATGTTCTACTTTCACAGATCCACTATCTACTAGTATTGCTTCATAAAATCTCTACTCTTACTCTAATCTTCCTCATGATAATGCCAACTTTTAGGAAACACATAATCTATCAATCTATAAAAACTTTGATTTTCTAATATATTAAGCTCTTCTAGTTCTAATATCTTGATAAATAATCTCTTTTGGTTTAAGAAATAAAGAGAAAGATTTTTTGATTTAGACATGAAAGGAAAGGGTTTTGTAGAAGAAGAAGGTGAAGCTAAGGCTACTGAATATAGTCGAGAAGGTATAGAAGGTGAAAAGGTTAGAGGTCTTTGGAGTGGAGGAAAGGAAGGTGATGGAGAATAGAAAGGTCTAGGCAAAGTTCTAATAGGAGGAAGTGTGATTGGAGAACTCTGTTGATAATTTCATGATGATAATGTGGCTTTTGTTAAAACTTTTTTGTTAGAACTCATTTTCCCTGTAGAAATTCATGAGAAAGAAAATCAAGTAAACTATTATTTTTGCCTTTGATGAACTCGATGTCAAAATCAAAGTTGCTTAGTAAAGCTTGCCATCTTGTAAATATCTGTTTTGAAATTAAATTCTTAACATCTTTTTGAAAATAATTTTGGTAATCCTGCTAAGAATCTTTCATTCCAATAAGTATTATTACAGTTTGATCTAGTCACTACTTTAGTTAAAAATAAATATTTATGCCATCTAAAATCTTGTAACTTAAGACATGTTAAATTTTGAAGAATTTCTGAACTTTTTTCCTAATATAATCGAGGATCTCCTACAAATTTTTTAGTAATAGCAAATATTAAAGTATTTATTATATCATCTTGCTATTACTAAAAACTTTGTAGGAGATCCTCGATTATATTAGGAAAGAAGTTTAGAAATTCTTTAAAATTTAACATGTCCTAAGTTATAAGATTTTAGATGGTATAAAGATTTTTTTAACTAAAGTAATGACTAGATCAGACTGCAATAATACTTATTGGAATGAATAATTCTTAGCAGGATTACCAAAATTATTTGCAAAAAGATGTTAAGAATTTAATTTCAAAATAGATATTTACAAGGTGGCAAGCTTTACTAAGCAACTTTGATTTTGACATCAAGTTCATCAAAGGCAAAAATAATAGTTTATCTGATTTTCTTTCTCGTGAATTTCTACAAGGAAAATGAGTTCTAACAAAAAAGTTTTAACAAAAGCCACATTGTTATCAGTAAATTATCAACAGAGTTCTCCAGTCACACCTCCTCCTATTAGAACTTTGCCTAGACCTTTCTATTCTCTAGCACCTTCCTTTCTTCCACTCCAAAGACCTCTAACCTTTTTACCTTCTACACCTCCTCGATCATATTCATCAGCCTTAGCTTCACCTTCTTCTCGTACTAGGTGCACTAGATAATCTTCTCAAGTATTGTGCAATATTCAAGGTACCATGGATTGTCTCATGGACATACCATGTTGCCAAACAAATTAATCATTTACCAATTTTATATAGAGAGTTCAGAGTTAAATGGTGGGATAGCTTTGATGTCAGAAAAGCAGATAGGCAAGCAGTTATTAATTATTTTGAGCCAAAGATTTCATCAGCTTTAACTTCAACCCCATCAATAGGATTCATTGCAGATAAAAATCAATTTGTCAATTTATTATCCTCAACAGCATCAGAAGAAGAGTTTAATTCAATTATCAACTGAATTTCAGCTATAAGAGCATCCTCATCCGAAAGTAGCACTCCGCCTCCCAATCGAGTGTTTGAAGATTCTCAATACCCTTATGCCAATATAGAAATATAAAATGCAAATGTGAATATACATGCAATGTAAATGTAAATGTAAATGTAGTATAAATGCAAATGTAAAAAAAAAAAAGGAAAGAAGTCAAAAAGTCAAAAAGTCAAATTTTCAAAAGGTGAATAGTAAAAGTCTTAAAACTTTTCTACAAAATTTATGACAAAACCTTTAAAGACCTTTTACCAAGCCCTTTAAATTATTTTTTTCTTTCCTTTATCTTTAAGCTACATCCTTACCCGACAAAAAATACTATTCACTAAAGAAAAAAATTTAATACCTTTTATCCTTTCAATCCAAAGCTAAAACCTTTACCCTACGATTTTCAAATCCCTTTGACACCTTTACCATTTATAATAAAACCTTTATCCCTTAAACATGGTTTCAACATAATTTAAACACGGTATAATAATTACCTTTATCTTTGAAGTAGGATTCGGCCTTATCTTACCTTACAATATTTTGTATAAAAGGAAACAACATTTTCAAGGAAAAAGCAGAGTCTTTTGGAGAACCTGAAATGAAAAAATCTTAGAAAGATGAGCTTAGAATTGATCAACCGAGAGCATAAAAAAGAGAAAAATAAAAAACCTCTTGTAATTCCTACTTTCCTATGCAATAAAACCTTAGATCTATAACTTATATTTTCAAAAGCTTGTACGTGTACTCCTATAACCTCATCAGAATCTTCTTCTTTTATATTATCATCAGATTATAATACATAAGGTATTTTATTTTAATTATGACTTGGTGTATTAATAAATTTTTAAATGGTTTATGTGTTATAGATTTTGATAATGATAAAGATATATTTTTACTAAAAAAGAAATTAATTAGTTTAAAAAGAACATTTAATTTTCGAATATGAAAATTTTCAATTAGATGAATTTTGCAATTGTCAAGATTTTCATAAGAAAATAAATTTAGTTGATATTTTAATTGATTTTGTTCCAAATATTCCAGCAAATCATTTTTCCAATCTATAAAATATTTCAATTAATAGACAGAGAGCAAAAAAGACAAAAGCTTATAGAAGGATATGAAAAAATTTGGAATGTTAAACATAAAATTTGTGAATTTAATAATCAAACAGCTAGATTAAAATTTTATCTTATAGTTTATCATCATATTTTACATGAAAGTAATATATGTGATTGTAGAGACTTTGAAACTAATATAATATTAGTAAATTTAATGTTAGATCTTTTTAAAGAATTAGTAAAACATTAAAAATGGATAGACTAAGAAAATATGTAATTGATTTACAAATTAGAATTAATAACATAATAGAATATAATAAAGCATTAGAAAATCAATTAAGACAAGAATATAGAATTAAAAAATTTGTAGAAAATTTTGAAATAATTCCAAATTATAATTTATGCAAAAGAATAAAAAGGTTAGAGTTTATGATAAAAATAAATAATTCTAGGATATGATTTTTCAAAAATAAATTAAATAGAATACCTTTAGGTTAGAATTATGGAAAATATTAAAAGAAAAATTAAAGATATAGATAGATTAATACATCAATTAAGAGATGAGTTAAAAATACTTAGACCTAGATTAGCTGATTTAGAAAAAGAAATTTTAGTTATAGAATATATATATATATATATATATATATATATATATATGTGTGTGTGTGTGTGTGTGTGTGTGTGTGTGTGTGTGTGTGTGTGTGTTAAATATATTTATATATATGTACATATATATCTAGATATGTGTGTGTGTACATATATATGTATACACACACATATTTATATATATATGTATGTGTATGTGTATACATGTACATATATTGGTATATATATGTGCATATATATATATATATATATATATATATATATATATATATATATATAGACACACACACACACACACACACACACACACACACACACACACACACACAGGATCCCCACTCTCAGCCTGGGGTGGGGGAGGTAGTGGAGGCGAGATCCTCGTTAGCACCTTGGTGGGGGTGATCCGATGCCTTAAGTATAAAGTAGCGCCTCTCCCATCAACTATAGCTTTTGGGAGGATTGGTAAGTGCTTTATGATATCAGAGCCTAGGGGGTGATAGATCTATACAGTAAGCTGTTCATATTTTTAAATTAATTATTTTATAAAAATATTTTTGAAATATTATCTGGGTAAAGGTTAGTTGCAAGGGTAGTAAGTCTCGTGTTAGCCGACGAATAGGTGTTTAGGGCTGTGAATCCATTGTAAGGTTATCCAGGTGAGAGATAAAAAAATTTTTTCAAAAAAGAATTAATTTTAAAATATGGATAATTTATTTTGTAGAACTACTTTTTTTTTCTAGTTCTTCTACCTCAAACTCTTTAATTCTAAGATCCCAAAGATCAAAAATTGTAAACAGTGAAGAAATCACTATTGATAATTTTCAAAAATCCATAAACAATTGAAAAATTTCAAAAATAAAATGAGATTGAGTTTATGAGAACAGTCTTTTTCAAAAACTCATAAAAACTGATTTCATTATTAAAACAGAAGAGCGAGGAGTTCAAATCTCAAAACCATTTGAAACTATTCATCTTCTTTCTCAAAAAACTCCTAAAAAACACATAGAAAAAAATATGAATACATTCATATCGGTCTTGTTCAAGTAGGAATAAAACCTTTGACAAGAGAAGGCTTAAACACCTCAATGCTTTGTGTTTTTAGGGGTGCAAGATTTTTAGATTTTAAAGATGGAATTATAAGCTCAGTTGAGTCTAGTGTTTTTCAAGGACCAATCTCATTTGAATGCTCAACAAATATTTCATTATCTTTTGCAGATCCAAACATTTTGAAATCTTTGGTTTTATAAATTAAAACTCATAATTATAAAATGCTGGAAGGATCTATTCTAGTAGCTATTATTTTTAGAATACATTATAAAGCAATGTTTTTTGCTTTTACATCTGTAAAAAAATATTACAAAAAAAGGGTGAGACCTTGTTTTTACAAATAGATTTATCCAGAGCAAACACTGTTGTTCCAAAAACCATACTTTGGAAAGATATTGATCTTCCTGAAGAATGGGTTTTAGAAGGGGCAACAAAACCAAAATCCCCTAAAATATCTAAATCAAATAGTCATTTGCGAGAAATTACTCAGTACGATGATGGAAGGGTAAAAATAAGCTTTTCAAGGGCTTCCAGTTATCAGTTCTTTGATTTTGATTCCTCTACTAGTACTATTGATATAGGACGAGCCTTAAAGCTCCTCTCAGTGATTCATCTCCCTGATAGGGAAGAAAATTTTTCAAAACCAAGATTTTCTTGTTCTAGCATTCCAAGTGCATCTTTTCAAAACGTTGATTATTCAACAATAGTTCCTCATCAGGTCTATAATAGACCACAAGTTTCAAACGAGGAACCACTTCATATTTCACCACCTACTTCATCGTCTTTTTCGGCTGTAACAGAAAATGTTATAAATGAATTAAATGTCATTGAAAAGGATTTTGAAGTAAATAAAAAATATTTGCATAAGGATTTCTATTCAAAAGAAAATCTAGAAAAGAGGACATGGTTCTTTAAAAATTTTCTAGAAAAAAGGAAAGAAACCCAAGAAAAATATTATGAATTTGTTTTAAAAATAAGACGCAAATTCTGTTCTTTGATTGGTTTGAAATTTATGTTTTGCAAGAAAAAATTTCATATCCATTTCAACAAAAAACTATCAATCCTATAACTTCAAGAAGTAAGGATACAGAGTGGGAAATGTCTGATGGTAGGAAAATACAGTCAACACATCCGCCACTAAGACATATAAAAATAACACATTTAAATCAAACAGTAGAAGCCAATCCTTACAAAACTTCGAATGAAAATATGGATAAGGATATTAAAAACAGTATTCAACATAATAATTTCACAAATACTCACCTTAGTACGATTGCTAAACATTTAACTAAGATTGAGGAGCACCAAAAGATTTCTGTTGTTCCCTTGTTGGAACTATAGAATCCAAGCTAAAAAAACCCGGTCTTTAAACCATTTTAGGTATCCAAGACTAGTCAAAAATTATTTAAGGAGAGTAAATTAGAATTTACTCAAGCCTTGAAAGACCAGTTAAGTAGGATAGAGTCATCTTCTACCTCTGCTCCTATGGTTGCACAAGACACCTTAGATAAAAATAAAACTGTCAGCATCTTGGATCAGATCTCTGACTCTAAAGAAAGCCAGAAATAGGAGTTATCCAGACTCAATTGGCCACGAAGTTCACCATCTCCTTTGACCATGGTAATTGCTCCAGATTTAGAAATAGAAAATAGACCAAATGTATTATCTCAGTCCAAAATGAATGCCTCTACTGTCTATAAGTGGAACATAGATGGTATATCTGAGTGTAATATTCTTAGTCTTCTAAAACAAATGACTATGACATCCAATGCCTATAAAACCCAAACAAATAACCCTAATAGAGCAATAGCTGAATTGCTTATAACAGGTTTTTCAGGTCAGTTAAAAGGCTGGTGGGATTTCCATCTTACCCAGCAACAATAATTAGAAATTTTAGGTGCTATTCAAACAACAGAGGAAGGAACTCCCATCCTCGATGAGTTAGGAAACCCTACTAATCCACACAATTAGTTTGCACTTCGTAGGAGATCCATCTCATTTAAAAGATAAAAATGCAGAACTGCTTTCAAACCTTAGGTGTAAAAAGATTTCTGAATTTCAAAATTATAAAAACACATTTCTAACTAGAATCATGCTTAGAGAATATTCCAATCAACCATTTTGGAAAGAAAAATTTTTAGCAGGATTACCAACTCTCTTAGGAGAAACAGTTAGAAATAAAATTAAAGAAATGTTTGGAATAAATCAAATCCCATATAATCATCTGACTTATGGAGAATTGGTTAGTTTCACTCAAAAGGAAGGATAAAAAATCTATCAAGATTTAAAACTTTAAAAACATTTGAAAATGGAAATGAAGAAAACACGACAAGATTATTGAGGTTCTTGTTCTAAATCCCACAATAAGTCTTACAAAAAATCTCGAAAAATATTTTTCCCAAAACCAAGTAGAGAAAACTTTTATAGGAAATCTAAACCTAAAAAAACCTATAGAAAACAGAATCTAATTAAAAAACCTTTTAAGAAATATGATAAAAAAAACAAGTTGTTTGTTACAATTGTAATGAACCTGGACATATTTCAAGATATTGTAGGATAAATAAAAAACTTCGTGAATTACAATTAGAAGATGAAATAAAACAAAAAATTTCATTAGTCCTAATTGAAATTTCAAAAGAAGAAACTCAAATGTAATTATCTGAAGAAGATAATTCTATTGAATATGATGATTTAGCAACATCTAGCTCGATAGAAATATCTAATTCAACAGAAAAAGATTCTGATTCAGAATCACAAAGTTCTATTAATGTTTTAACAAAAGATCAAGAGTTGATGCTTGATATCGTAAAACAAATAGAAGATAAAAAAACCTCAAAAGGAAATTATAGAAAAACTCTTAAAATCTTTTAAAGAAAAAACACCTAAATCCCCTTCATTTTCCAACTCAGCTTTAGTTAAAAAAACCCCTATGATTTAACAAAAATCCTAGGAGCAAAATCCAGAAAAACCCTCATGTTACTATCCAGTCACTTCAAGAGGAAACAAAATTGTTTTCCCTTTTATCGAAAAACCCAGAACAAGGAATTTAAATCTTTTAAAAGCTTGTTCTGTTTACAAAAATGAATTAAATCTTTTAATTCAAGGAAAAGAAAAACATCTTCAATTTTTAAAATAGGATGTTTTGTTCTCTAGACTTCAAAAGAATTTGGAAGATAAACACATCCAACAAAAATTTCAGAATTTTAGGAAAAGAGTTGAAGATGAAGTTTGTTCAGATTTACCAAATGCTTTTTGGGAAAGAAAACAAAATATGGTAGATTTACCATATGAAAATGATTTTTCAGAAAAATCAATCCTTACAAAAGCTAAACCAATTCAGATGAATCGCAAACTTAGAAATCATTGCAAAAAATGAAATTCGTGAATTGCTTTCTAAAAAATTAATTATAAAATCCAAGTCTCCTTGGAGCTGTGCAGCTTTCTATGTAAATAAAAACTCAGAAATAGAAAGAGGTACACCTAGACTTGTGATTAATTACAAACCTTTAAACAAAGCTCTGAAATGGATTCGATACCCGATTCTAAATAAAAAAGATCTTTTACAAGGATTACATTCTACCTTAGTCTTTTCAAAATTTGATTTGAAATCAGGATTTTGGCAAATCCAAATTGAACCTAAAGATCGTTACAAAATAGATTTCACTATTCCTTTCGATCAGTGTGAGTGGACAGTAATGCCATTTAGACTAAAAAATGCTCCATCATAATTTCAGAGAATAATGAAAGATATTTTTGCACCTTATTCAAAATTCTACATAGTATACATTGATGACATACTAATCTTTTCAAACTCTTTGGAACAACATTTTAAAGATTTAAAAACTTTCTTCATGGTGGCAAGAAAAAAATGGCTTGGTAGTTTCTAAATTAAAAATCTCTCTTTTCCAAACAAAAATTTATTTCTTAGGTCATTTTATTACCCAAGGAACAATTACTCCAATTGAGAGATCTTTAATTTTTGCAGAAAAATTTTCGGATAAAATTTTGGATAAAATGCAACTCCAAAGATTTTTAGGAAGTTTGAATTATGTTTTAGATTTCTGTCCAAACATTAACCTTCTTGCAAAACCCTTGCATGATAGGTTAAAGAAAAATCCAGTACCTTGGTTTAATGAACACACTAAGGTTATTCAACAAATCAAAAAACAACTGAAACAAATCCCATGCTTGCATCTTGCTGATCCTTCAGCATTTAAGATTGTAGAAATATATGCTTCAGACATAGGATATAGAGGGATATTAAAACAAAAGGTCAATGGCAAAGAATGCATTGTTCAATATACATCTGCACATTGGAATGACTACCAAAAGAATTATCCAACTATTAAAAAAGAAATTCATTAGACTGTCATGTGCATTCAAAAGTTTCAAAGTGATTTACTTAATCAAAAGTTTTTACTTCGCATTGATTGTATATCTGCTAAAGAAATTTTGCAAAAGGATGTTCAAAATATTACATCAAAATAGATTTTTACCAGATGGCAAGCAATTTTTAGTGTCTTTGATTTTGAAATTGAATTTATTCGAGGAGATAAAAACTCAATTCCAGATTTTTTGACTAGAGAATTGCTACAAAACAGGTCCTGAGTGAATTTCAAAAATTTCGAGAAAATCCAAAAAAGGAAAAAAAAGAGTTTTCAGAAGACCCACAAGAGAAAAATTCAAAACTAGTAGTCTTTACTGCTGTTCCAATAAAATCTTGGGCCCAAGCGGTAGAAGAAGATGAAGAAAAAGCTAAACAACAGTCCAAAATGGTTCGTGATTGGTTCCAAACTATTCAAAAGGACCCAAAAATAATTTACTGGTTTAAAAAAGCCTTAGAAGATGAAGAAGCCCTAAAACCCCAAAAAGAGGAAAGGCTTCGAGCACTAAAGACTTTCTCAGAAATTGAGGCCTTAAAAGCCCAAATTGCAGAAAAAGAGGCCTTCATAGGTAAAAATCTAAACTCTGTTGCAAAAGCAGAGAGAGGAGATTCTTCGACTCAAAAAACCCTCTCTCAAAGTTCTTCAAAAACATTTCAAGAGTCATTTTGCAATAAAATTATTGCTTCAAAAAATTCTTGTGAAGAAGTTATTTCAAAACCCTCGAAAGAGGAATTTTCATAAATAATTTTATCACAAAATGATTCTAAACTAGTTTTGTCCCAATCAAAACTACCAAAAGCAGAATATTTTGTAAAATCTGATTTTCAATACATATGGACTATTGAGGATGGTTTTCATCTTTAAAATCCTCAATAGGACATATCTCAAATTTTTCCAAAAGGCTGGTATTTTAAACCTTAGGATTTAAGAAAACCCCAGCCTTATTATTTAGCAATATTGAAAGCTATAAGTTCTGTGACGGTTACCCATAACCCTAAAAACAGTCCTAAAATCTTATACTCCACTATCAAAATTCATAAAATCCTTTCTCCACTTGAATGGGGATCGGCTCTTCACACCCCAAAACACTTTCCAGCCAGTTTTCAAACAACCTTAAATCACTGTAGGACATACACTTACTGGGATTACCAACAAGCCTGGTATAATGCATTTCTACTTCAAAACCAAAAATTTAGCCACACTTGGCTATTTTTCTTCCTAAACATAGATCCTTCAAAATTTTCATTTTGGTTCAACCATTGGTGGAAATTATATAGAGCCTCTCCTAAAATCCTAAAACCTTCCGTTCAGGATGGCTACCAACTATTTAAAAATACCTATAAACCTTCAAACAAGGAAAGACAATTCCATCCCTTAATGCTTTTTTCCACCAAGTTTTATCTACCATGGATCACAGTATGGTATTTAGACTATCAGCAAAATGAGGCCCAAACAACTTTAGTCCAACGGTTTTAAATTTGCTGGTGGACTAAGTTTGTAGTTCCAGATAGTATTAAAAAATATGGTGTCATGAAATGGCTCCAAGCTCAAGGACTTACCAAACCAGGCCTAGAAGTCTCACAATTATTGGCCCAGAAGTCCTTTACATAAACTCAGTTAGCAGCGGCAAAAACTAAGCAAGAATACTTTCAGATTATGGCCCAACTCCTTCAAAGTGAGGCCTCATCATCAAAACTTCCTCAGTTCGTTCAAAAGCCTCATCTTTAGATTCTGAGCCCATTATTGACTTAGGAGATGAAAATGAGGATGATTGTTTTGGTATTTTCCCCCAACCTTAGTGGACTTTTATTTCAAACATGGATTCTTTTAAAATCTATATTTTGTAAGTAGGCCTGGCCCAAAACCTAAATAGGCCCATAAAAAAAAGAAAATGATTAGATTCTTTTCTTGTCACCGATAGATATCTGTTCTCCCCATGTGATGACTCCAAAGTGGACAAACAATCACTCCACCAACTCCACCAACTTAAAACTCCTGTGATTAATGGGAATCTTCATCTTTCCAGCAAACTGTGGGTCAAGCTCCCACTCATTTTTGGCGTAACAAGTGAAGACTTCCTTCTATCAAAGGACTCTCATTTTCCCATAGAAGGCAGACTCTCCTTTAGGTAGAAAACACTCTTAAGCTTAGAGATATGAAGCTTATGTGTTTAGCACACCTTGTAAAAATCTTGAAGCTTAGAGTACTATCTCCGTAAATAAACTTGTAAATTTTATTTTGTTTTCAGAAAACGTAAGTATGCTTATGTGTTGAGCTTTACTTTCTTATGTATTTTATTTTCCATATATAAAGTTTTATTTCATATATCTGTGTTCAAGTGTTGCTGCATTCATAAGTATGCTCTGCACTTGTGGCTTATCCTGATCTTATGCATCAGAAACTTTGTTTGCATAATGTTTGTGCGGTATTAAACAGGTATATAGGCTGCAATATACAGACCTCTTAAAGAGCTATACTAAATAGTATAGTGGACTGTTACGCCACATACCTTTATTTTCCTGCATTCATGTTCATAGATCTTTAATAAACATCCTCTAAGATCCTGGACGTTATTTGAGGAGTGGAGGCGAGATCCTTGTTAGCACCTCGGTGGGGGTGATCTGATGCCTTAAGTATAAAGTAGTGCCTCTTTCATCAGCTATAGCTTTTGGGAGGATTGATAAATGCCTTATGGTATTAGAGCTAACTCCACGCGAGGTCACGGGTTCAAACCAAACCTGCGATAAGTGCCGAGAAATAAAGCTCCCTTTAAAGTGTGGTAGCATAAAATACTTCCAGTACATCCCCTAGGGTCCTCACTCTTAGCCCGGGGTAGGGGAGGGAGTGGAGGCGAGATCCTCGTTAGCGCCTCGGTGGGGATGATCCAGTGCCTTAAGTATAAAGTAGCACCTCTCCTATCTGCTATAGCTTTTGGGAGGATTGGTAAGCGCAATATGATTGCCGAGAAATAAAGCTCCCTTTAAAGTGTGGCAACATAAAATACCCCCAGTACATCCCCTGGGGTCCCCACTCTCAGCTCGGGGTAGGGGAGGGAGTGGAGGCGAGATCCTCGTTAGCGCCTCGATGGGAGTGATTTGTTGCCTTAAGTATAAAGTAGCACCTCTCCCATCAGCTATAGCTTTTAGGAGGATTGGTAAGCACCTTATGGTATCAGAGCCAACTCCACATAAGGTCACAGGTTCGAACCAAACCCGTTGTAAGTTCCGAGAAATAAAGCTCCTTTAAAGTGTGGCAACATAAAATACCCCCAGTACATCCCCTGGGGTCCCCACTCTTAGCCTGGGTTGGGGGAGGGAGTAGAGGCGAGATCTTCGTTAGCGCCTTAGTGGGGGTGATCCGGTGCCTTAAGTATAAAGTAGCGTCTCTCCCATCAGTTATAGCTTTTGGGAGGATTGGTAAGCACCTTATAGCAAGTTTTTCAGGTCAGTTAAAAGGCTGGTGGGATTTCCATCTTACCCAGCAACAACAGTTTGAAATTTTAGGTGCTATTCAAACAACAGAGGAAGGAACTCCCATCCTCGATGAGTTAGGAAACCCTATTTCAGACGCAGTTGCAACACTAATGCACACAATTAGTTTGCACTTCATAGGAGATCCATCTCATTTAAAAGATAAAAATGTAAAAATGCTTTCAAACCTTAGGTGTAAAAAGCTTACTGAATTTCAAAATTATAAAAACACATTTCTAACTAGAATCATGCTTAGAGAAGATTCCAATCAACCATTTTGGAAAGAAAAATTCTTAGCAGGGTTACCAACTATCTTAGGAGAAAAGGTTAGAAATAAAATTAAAGAAATGTTTGGAATAAATCAAATCCCATATAATCATTTGACTTATGGATAATTGGTTAGTTTCACTCAAAAGGAAGGATTAAAAATCTGTCAAGATTTAAAACTTCAAAAACATTTGAAAATGGAAATGAAGAAAACACGACAAGAACTAGGATCGTTTTGTAAACAGGTTTGCAATTCCAATAGGAAACCAAACTAAAGATTGTGGAGGTTCTTGTTCTAAATCCCACAATAAGTCTTACAAAAAATCTCAAAAAAGATTTTTCCCAAAACCAAGTAGAGAAAACTTTTATAGGAAATCTAAACCTGGAAAAACCTATAGAAAACAAAATCTAATTAAAAAACCTTTCAAGAAATATGATAAAAAACAAGTTGTTTGTTACAAATGTAACCAACCTAGACATATTTCAAGATATTGTAGGATAAATAAAAAAACTTCATGAATTAAATTTAGAAGATGAACTAAAAAAAATTTCATTACTCCTAATTGAAATTTCAAAAGAAGAAACTCAAATAAAATTATCTGAAGAAGATAATTCTATTGAATATGATGATTTAGCAACATCTAGCTTGACAGAAATATCTAGTTCAACAGAAAACAATTCTGATTTAGAATCACAAAATTCTATTAATGTTTTAACAAAAGATCAAGAGTTGATGCTTGATATCGTAAAACAAATAGAAGATAAAAAACTTCAAAAGGAAATTATAGGAAAAACTCTTAAAATCTTTTGAAGGAAAAACACCTAAATCCCCTTCACCTTCCAAATCAGCTTTAGTTAAAACAAACCCTTATGATTTAACAAAAATCCTAGGAGCAAAATCTCAGAAAAACCCTCATTTTACTATCCAGTCACTTCAAGAAGAAATTGAAATAGTAAAACAAGAGTTGAAAATTCTCAAACAAAAAGAAAAATTTGATTCTGATCTTCTTCAACAATTGGTTTTTAAAATTACAAAAAATGATGAAACAGAAGGAAATTCTTTTGAGGAAGAAGAAGGGGAAGATTTTGAAAACACAAGAAAAGAAATTGAAAACCTGGAAACAATTCCAGAGGATTTCTTGTTTGTTTCACGAATTGTTACAAGTAGAAAATATCTGATTAAAATAACACTTGTTTTTTCAGATAATTTTTGAATTGAAATAATTGCTCTTTTTGATACCAGTGCAGATTTAAATTGCTTAAAAACGATAATATTCCAAATAGATTTGCTCAAGAAACTAATGAAAAACTTTCTGCAGCAAATAATTCAAAAATGGTGATTAAAAGCAAAATTGAAGCTACCATAAAAAATGGTACTGTTTCAATTAAAACTCCTTTTGTTTCATTAGAAAATATAAATCATAGTGTCATTTTAGGGACTCCATTCATCAATATGATAACTCCCTACTATGTCAATTATGATAACATTTCTTTTAAATCTAAAGGAAACAAAATTGTTTCCCTTTTATCGAAAAACCCAGAACAAGGGATTTAAATCTTTTAAAAGCTTGTTCTATTTACAAAAATAAATTAAATATTTTAATTCAAGGAAAAGAAAAACATCTTTAATTTTTAAAACAAGATGTTTTATTCTCTAAACTTCAAAAGAATTTGAAAGATAAACACATCCAACAAAAAATTCAGAATTTTAGGAAAAGAGTTGAAGATGAATATATATATATATATATATATATATATATAGTAAATCTCAAAAAAGAGGTGTCCCTTTCCTATGTGGCAACTAACATGAGAGACGTTACCTAGAAGGTCTGAGTGTCCTTAAGTATAAAGTAGCACCTCTCTTATCAACTATAGATTTTAGGAGAATTGGTAAGCACCTTAAGTTGTATCAGAGCCAACTAATGTTCGAGCCGTAGGGAAGTAAGTGGATTAAATTGCAAAAAAGAGGTATCCCACTCCTATGTGGCAACCAATGTGGGAGACGTTACCTGGAAGGTTCGAGTGTCCTTAAGTATAAATTAGCGCCTCTCCCATCAGCTATAGCCTTTGGGAGGATTGGTAAGCGCCTTAAGTATTTCAAAATTTTCTTCAAGTTTTTTAATTTTATATTCTCGTCTTAATTGAATTTCTAATTCTCTATTATATTCTATTATATTATTAATTCTAATTTGTAAATCAATTATATATTTTCTTAGTCTATCCATTTTTAAAGTTTTTTTAATTCTTTAAAAGGATCTAGCATTAAATTTACTAATTTTATATTAATTTCAAAATCTCGACAATCACAAATATTATTTTTATGTAACATAGGATGGTGAACTATAAGATAAACTTTAATTCTAGATATTTTAAGGTTTATATCACATATTTTTCTTTTATCATCTAAAATTTCTTTGTATGCTTCTAAAATTTTTTGTCTCTTATAATCTCTATCCATTATTTGAAATATTAAAAATTAAGAAAGCATTTGGAATATTGTAAAGAAAATTAATAAAACATAAATCATTTAAAAATTTACTAATGCATCCAAACATAATTAAAATAAAATACCTGATGTATTATAATCTAATGATAAATTACAAGAAGGAGGTTCTTATGAGGTTACATGAGTGCTTGTACAAGCTTTTGAAAATATAAGTTGTAAATCTAAGGTTTTATTACTTAAAGAAGTAAAAATTACAAGGGATTTTTTTATTTTTTTCTCTAATCTTGAAGTTGAAATTTTTTTTTGCTCTCGGATCATAGGCTCTTCCAACTCTGCTTTTCACTTGAAGAAACTATCTCCTTATATACAAATTATTTTAATGTCAGATAAGGTTAGATCCTGCTTCAAATTTGTTAAAGATAAAAGTAATAATTGCACCGTGTTCAAACCGTGTTTTAGAGATAAAGGTTTTATTTTAAATAGTAAAGGTATTAAAGGGATATTAATCCTTTTAAAAATCGTAAGGAAAAGGTTTTAGCTTTGGATTGAAAGGATAAAAGGATAATAATTACTTACTTTAGTAAATAGTATTTTTGTCATGTAAGGATAAAGTAGCAATTTGGGAAAAGGAAAGTTAAAGATGAAAGGCTAACTTTAAAGAATTTTAAAGGTTTTGTCGTAAAGTATCTTTGTAAACTTTTGTAGGAAAGTTTAAAGACTTTTACTGTTCCTCTTTTTAAAATTTGACTTTTTTGACTTTTTGTATTTTTCACCTTTTTTTACGTATGCATTCATACTACATTTACATTATACTTGTATTTGCATGTACAATTACATTTATATTACATTTGCATTTTCATTTGCCATCTTACAAAAATCTATTTTGAAATTAAATTCTTAACGTCCTTTTCTAAAACATATTTTGCTGATAAACAATCAATGCGTAATAAAAACTTTTTCATGTATAAATCATCTTCAAATTTTTTAATGCATAAAACAATGTTTAAATTTTCTTTCTTAATGGTAGAATAATTTTTTTGAGTTTGATTCCATCTTTTTGAATAAAATCTTACTAACTCCTCCTTATTTGACTCTTTTCTTTTTTGTTTTAAAATACCTCCATAGTTTATATCACTAGCATCTGTTTCTATTATCAAAAAAGCTTATGGATATGGAATATTTAAACATGGGAGACTTTTAATTTTTTCTTTGATTTCTTTTACTGTACTAGTATATTTTTCTATCTAAGGCTCAGGTTTCTTTTTTAATCTATTATATAAAGGCTTACATAATTTTCGTAAATCCTTGAAAAAATAATGAACATAGTTTAAACATTCTAAGAATCTTTGTAATTGATTTTTATCTTTTATCTCATTTGGAAATTTATTTGTAAATTCTAAACATCTAGTTATTGGTTTTATAGTTTCTTGATCTATATCATGTCCTAGAAATCTAACTTTTATTTAGAAAAGTTGCATCTTTGGTGCAAAAACAACTAATCCATTTTGATGAATTAAATTGAAAAATCTTTTCAAATGTTTTATGTGTTGACTTATGGAGCTAAAAAAAATTAATACGTCATCTGTATATACTATTGAAAATTTATGTATCGATCTTAATATATTTCATAATATTTTGAAATTCTGAAGGAGCATTTTTTAATCCAAAAGGCATAACATTCCACTCATAATGTCCAAAGGGAACATTAAATTATGTTTTATATCTATCTTCTTCATCTACTTGTATTTGCCAAAATCATGATTTCATATCGAATTTAGAAAAATGTTTGCATCATATAGCTTTTTTAATAAATTGCTTTTATAAGGTATAAGGTATCTTATCCATTGTAAAACTGCATTTAAAGGTTTATAATTTATTACTAACCTAGTGCTCCTCTTTCTATTTCTGTCGCATTCATAAAATAAAAGGCTAAACATGAGCAAGGTGATTTTGAGTCTCTTATTAATCCTTTATCTTTTAAATGTTGTATTTCTTTTCTACAAATTTTTTCTATGTCTAGCATCATTTTAATAGCTTGTTATTTGGTTGAAATTTTCTTTTCATCAAAATCTTTTATATAAGGTAATTTTTTACATGTTATTTCCATTTCCAAAAAGCATTGGGAACTGGTGCACAAATTTCTTTTGAAAATATGTTTTCAAATTCTTTGATTTTTTCTTCTTATTTCTGGACTTTCTAATTGTTCTTTTATTCGTTTTCCTTCTATTTCTTTGATAAGAAATTTAATCAATTTTTTTTATTTTTTAACAAATTGATTTCTTGAATATTTTTTCTTACATGACTTATTTCTCTAGATATTATAGGAAATACAAATTCAAAAAGAATTTATTTGTCTAATATTGTTGTTTTAATTCCATTATCACATACTTGAAAAGGATATAACATCTTAATAAAAGGTGTTCTAATATAACTCCAGAATTTAGATTTTTAACTAAAACTAATTGAGTTTTAAAACAATATCCCTTATTACAAATTTTACTCTTGATAATTTATAATTAATTATTAACTTAGATCCACTAGTAGTACCTAATCTTTTAGAAGTTTTTTCATAGGATTTAGTTGGAATTAAACCTTCCTAAATACAATTCTAATATGCTACACTATCTATTAGGGCTAAAGTAGTTAAATGAAAATCATTAATAACTATGTATAATTTTACATACAACTTTTGATAATTTATCTGAGATATACTATTAATATATTTGTATTGTGTTTCCTTAATAATTATAATTTATAACTTTTTATCTTCTTGTACTATATTACTAAGGTTAACTTTTAAATTTTCTTCCTCTAAATTTTGAATTTTTCCTTTTAAAATATTTACCTCTTGTTTCAATATCCTAATTTCCTCTTGAAGATCTTGTATGGTTGATTCTTTTTTAGTTTCAAATCTTTTATATACTTCTGCTAGATTATAAGATGTAAAATCTATCTTGTCCTTTGAACTTATTATCTCACTTAACCTAAGTAAATAATTTTTTTTTTATTTTGGATCATCTATTTTATCTATTATGTCTAACAAACATTCTTTTTCATTACTTAAAATATTTATATTATTACATTTACATGGTCCTATACAACTATAATGTTCTATTTCAGAATCACTTTCCAAACTATTAGTCTTAGATTTTTTATCCATTGCATTTAAATCATTGTTTGAATAATCAATAGTTTCTTCATCACTAATAGAGGTTTTATTAATTATAATTTAGCTATTTCATTTTTTAACTTCTGTGAGATAACTAAATTATTGATTCGTTTTCTTATTTAACAATCTCTTGAATAATGTCCTCCTTTTCCACATTTATAATAAATTACTATGCCTTTTCTACATGCCTTAGGTCTAAATTTTTTATATTTTGGTTTTCTCTTAACTGGTTTTTCTTGATAATTTTGTTTTGGTTTATATTTTCTTTTCTTATATATATATATTTTTTATTTTTGGTTTTATTTTTCTTTTAGTAGTGGAAGGAGCTCTAATCTGTTGATAACCATATTATTCACAAAATGATCCTAATTCTTTTCTTCCTACAATACTATCTCTTTTTAATTTTGCTTCTAGTTTACAATCAGTGCAAATTGATAATCCTTCTATGTTAGCAAAGTTTATTAATTGTCCATATGTTAAATCATGATAAGATATAGTACCATTATTTTCTCCTTTTATTCTATACCTTACTCTTTCTGCAAATAATTTTGGTAATCCTGATAAAAATCTTTCTTTCCAATAAGTATTATTACAGTTTGTTCTAGTCATTACTTTAGCTAAAAATAAATTTTATACCATCTAAAATCTTGTAACTTAGGACATGTTAAGTTTTGAAGAATTTATGAACTTCTTTCCTAATATAATCGAGGATCTCCTATGAAGCTTTTAGTAATAGCAAATATTAAAGTATTTATTATATCATCCTGCTCAGTTTCTATTTACATATTGTTTTCTATTTTAATAATCCTTTTTTTAGCTGATAATATATGAACTTTATCTACATCTACTACATAATAATCCCACCAACCTTTTAATTGTCTAGTAAATCCTGATAATAACATTTGAGCTATAGCTGCTTCATTATTTCTTTTTGATTTATAAACACTAGCTGCTAGGGTCATTTCTTGTAGTAAATTTAATATTTGATATTTTGTAAAGCCATCTATGTTCCATTCCTATAAAGAAGTACCGTCGTATCTTAACTGATATCTAGTTTCTTCATATTGAGTATCTGGAGGTGTAGGTCTTGGATAATAATTTTGAGTTTTTGTTCAAGGTGTATAAGTATTAAAATATAATTTTTTAATTGAATATTCTTCTTCATTATTTGATTTAAATTTTTCTTTTACATTTTCTATTTCTAATGTAGTTTCTAATTCAGATGTAACTTCTTCATCCATAGTCATAATTTATTTATCTTTAATGCTTAACTTTGCCAATCTTTCTTCTATTTTTCTTAATATGGGATCTTTATCTTTTAGATTTATGGTTGTTTCTAGGAAAAATTCGAAAGGTTTAAACAAAGGCGTTTCTAATTTAATAGGTGGTTTTTTTGCTACTAATTTTGATGTTTGGCTTATCTATGATTGTGATTTGGGCATTTGTACTATTTCAACTATTCTATTTACCTGACTTGCTATAGTATCTAATATTTGATTTGAAAAATTATTTTACAATATTACATGTTGTTAATCTTTTCGTACATCTTTATTTTCTACTTTTATTTCTTTAAAGGGTTCAGCAAAATAATTTTTTTTCTTTATTTTTTACTTGAATGCATTATATCGGAGGATGTATTCATACTACTGATTTAGCTTCTAAAGTGTTCCATTGTTTACCTATATTTGAAGGTACATTTATTTCTTTTTAAAATGGATAATCTATATTATTATAATAACAATAATTTTTAAACCATAAAAAAGGAATATTTACTTGCTTATCTTTCATTTTTTTGTACCAAATACTTCTAAAATTACGTAATTCAGCTTGAGAAAAGTTATCAAAATACCATTCAGCTTTTTGCTTATTATATTCTGCTTTTAAATTATTTTTTAAAAAATCTTTATTTATTTGAAAACTAGTTATCCTACTTTTTATTGATTAATTTGACAAAAAGTTTCCATTTGAGATCTAGTTAGACTAAGAGAATATTCACTTTCTCTTTCTT
The DNA here is from genome assembly GCA_037975025.1 of Excoecaria agallocha. Classification (NCBI taxonomy): domain Eukaryota; kingdom Viridiplantae; phylum Streptophyta; class Magnoliopsida; order Malpighiales; family Euphorbiaceae; genus Excoecaria; species Excoecaria agallocha. The sequence continues at coordinate 16,246,065 of CM075821.1, read as the reverse complement.
CTGTATATAATGGTCTTGGAATATTTGTATTAAAATCTACTCCTCTTAATTTTAAATTTTTTGCAGATAATGATCTAGGTATTGAAGGTTTATTATTTGAATAAGTTTAAACAGTACTGGACATATTATTTTCTGAAGAAAAAATTATTTGAACTGTTCCTATATGCAAATATCTATATTTTTTTCTTTTTATGTTAATTTATCGCTTTTTCTGATAAAAATTGAATAGTTTTTATGTTCTTGATTAATAGCTATTGTCTGCTTAGTTTGTTTTATAAAATAATCATGGAAAATTTTGAAAGTGCCTATTGAATATATTATTTGAATATCTTGTTTAGGTATATTCCAATCAAATAAATCATTCTCTACCTTTTTGATATTTACTTCTACATAATTTATTTCATCTATTTCTCTAATATTATCTTTGCTCGTTAATCTAGATCTAGAGTCATTAATAGAAAATATTCTATTTAATCTATCCATATAAGTAATTTTTGTTAAATTAAATTTAAAGAGAAGTTAAGAATGAATCATGTACAAATAACGAGACCACCCAGCCAAATGGGACCACCAACACGCCATTCTTAACTACCAAAGTGCTGACCAATGCTAGGCCTTCAGGACTGACCAACATTTCATCGCTCCAAGCACAGTCTCAAATTATTTTTAAATTTATCTTAACTAAATATACTAATATGTATATCTTAAATAAAATATGTATCTAGTAAAGATCTAGTCTAATTCAAGTTCACTAAGGTAAATTTCTAATAAAGTATATATTTCAATTAATGTTACAATCACTTCACTTAATGTAAATTACCAAATAAAGTCAGGTTCAAAATTTAACCAAGGCTGACTCTGATACCAAAAAATGAGGATCGTTGTGACGGGGTTTTCTGGGATTAATTTATGATAGAGTTACAGCTTATGAGTATATTTTGTATTTATGATTTTAGCATTCAAGTTTAAATTTTTTATTATTTTTTAATTAAATATTCATTTCTATTGATCATATATCTAATATTATCTATTAATCTATAATAATCTGAAAAAGGAGGCAAATTTAAATTTTCTATTACTAAAATTTCTTTTTCCAAATCAGCTATTCTAGGTCTAAGTAGTTTTAACTCATCTTTTAATTGATATATTAACATAACTATATCTTTAATTTTTCTTTTAATATTTTCTATAATTCTAACCTAAAGGTATTTTATTTATTTTATTCTTGAAAAGTTGTATCATTGAATTATTTATTTTTTTTATCACAAATTCTAATCTTTCTATTCTTTTGCATAAATTTTGATTTGGAATTATTTCAAAAATTTCTAAAAGTTTTTTAATTCTATATTCTCATCTTAATTGAATTTCTAATTCTCAATTATATTCTATTATATTATTAATTCTAATTTGTAAATCAATTATATATTTTCTTAGTCTATCTATTTTTAAAGTTTTACTAATTCCTTAAAAAGATCTAACATTAAATTTACTAATTTTATATTAATTTCCAAATCTTTACAATCATATATATTATTTTCACGTATCATGTGATGATAAATGATAAGATAAAGTTTTAATCTAGATATTTGATTATTAAATTCACAAATTTTATGTTTAACATTCCAAATTTTTTCATATCCTTTTATAAGCTTTCATCTTTTTTGCTCTCTATCCATTAATTGAAATATTTTCTAGATCGAAAAACTGATCTGTTAGAATATTTAGAACAAAACAACTAAAATACCAACTAATTTTTTTTTTATAAAAATCTTGACAATTGCAAAATTCATGAAAATCTAAATGACTATTTACATGGTCTGAAATTAAATGTTCTTTTAAACTAATTAATTTCTTTTTTACTAAAAACATGTCTCTATCATTATCAAAATCTATAACACATAAACCAAGTAAAAATTTATTAATACACCAAGACATAATTAAAATGAAATACCTGAAGAATTATAATCTGATGATAATTTACAAGAAGGAGGTTCTGATAAAGTTACAGGAGTACACATACAAGCTTTTTAAAATATAAATTGTAGATCTAAGGTTTTATTACATGGGGAAGTAGAAATTAAAAGGATTTTTTTATTTCTCTCTATAATCTTGAAGTTGAAAATTTTTTTTTGTGCTCTTGGATCTTAGGCTCTTCCTTGCACTTGAAGAAAACTGTCTCTTTATATACAAAATATTTTAATGTAAGATAAGGCTGGACCTACTTCAAATCTGCCAAAGATAAAAGTAATAATTACACTGTGTTCAAACCGTGTTTTAGAGATAAATTTTTTATTTTAAATAGTAAAGGTGTCAGAGGGATATTATTCCTTTTGAAAATCATGGGGTAAAGGTTTTAACTTTGGATTGAAAGGATAAAAGGATAATAAATACTTACTTTAGTAAATAGTGTTTTTTTGTCGTGTAAGGATAAAGTAGCAATTTGGGAAAAGGAAAGTTAAAGATGAAAGGCTAACTTTAAAGAATTTTAAAGGTTTTGTTGTAAAGTATCTTTGTAAACTTTTGTAGGAAAGTTTTAAGATTTTTACTATTTATCTTTTAAAAATTTGACTTTTTGTCTTTTTTCACTTTTTTTTTACGTTTGCATTTATACTACATTTACTTTATACTTGTATTTGCATGTACATTTACATTTCTCTTACATTTACATTTGCATTCTATATTTCAATATTGGCATATGGATCTTGAGAATCATCGAATGCTCGATTAGGAGGAGGAGTGTTGCTTTTTGATGAAGATGCTCTTTTGGCTGAAATTCGATTGATAATTGAATTGAACTCTACTTCAGATGCTGTTGATGATAATAAATTGACAATCTAATTTTTATCCACAATGAATCTTGTTGATGGAGTTGAAGTCGAAGCTGATGAAGTCTTTAGCTCAAAATAATTAATAACTGCTTGCCTATCTGCTTTACTGACATCAAACCTATTCCACCATTTAACTCTGAAATCTTTATATAAAATAGGTAACTGATTAATCTATTTGGCAACATGATATATCCATGAGACAATCCATGGTACCTTGAACATTGCACAATATTTGAGAAGATTATTTGGTGTGACTGGGTTATAATAAGTAGTAAACTTGACACATATATCTTTTATTTGAAATGGAGTTGCCTAAGGTATTAATCTTAAATAACTAAACTATCTAATGAAACAATTAGGAAGAACACCACCAAACCTATGCTAAAAGTAAAAGAACCAAGAATGTTGAAAATTCCTTAAGTAAATTGCTCTCTACCAGGCTTCTTGATAATCATAATAGTTGTATAGCAATCTAGGTGGATAACCTAACAATGTCTTCATCTGATATGGTCTAGAACCCCATTTTAGTTGACTAATAACATGAATAATTTTTACTTTACTATAACTAATCCCATCTTTTTCCTTTTGATCATAATTATGCTTTATTTCTACTAATCCAGTATCTACTAATATTGCTTCATAAAATTCTCTATTCTTACTCTGATCTTCTTCATGATAATGCCAACTATTAGGAAATACATAATCTATCAATTTATAAAAAACTTTGGGTTTCCGATATGTTAAGCTCTTCTGGTTCTAATATGTAGATAAATAATATCTTTTGGTTTAAGAAATAAGGAGAGGATTTTTTGGGTTTGGATATGTATGGAGAAGGTATAATAGGAGAAGAGGGAGAGGAAGGTGAAGCTAAAGTTGATGAATAAGGTCGAGGAGGTGTAGAAGGTGAAAAAGTTCGAGGTCTTTGGAGTATTACGTCATCTATATATACTATTGAAAATTCATGTATTGTTCTTAATATGTCATTCATAATATTTTGGAATTCTGAAGGAGCATTTTTTAATCCAAAAGGCATAACATTCCATTGATAATGTCCAAAGCGAACATTAAATCCTATTTTATATCTATCTTCTTTATCTACTTTTATTTGCCGAAATCCTAATTTCATATCAAATTTAGAAAAAATATTTGCATCATATCAATTTTTTAATAAATCTCTTTTATATGGTATAAGGTATCTTATCCATTATAAAACTGCATTTAAAGGTTTATAATTTATTACTAAAAGTTGTTCCTAATATAACTCCAGAATTTAAATTTTTGACTAAAACTCATTGAGTTTTAAATAATATCCCTTATTACAAATTTTTACTCTTGATAATTTATAATTAATTATTAACTTAGATCCATTAGTAGTACCTAATCTTTCAAAAGTTTTTTCATAATATTTAGTTGGAATTAAACTTTCCTGAATACAATTTATATCCACTCCACTATCTATTGAAGTTAAAGTAGTTAAATGAAAATCATCATTAATAACTATGTCTAATTTTACATACCACTTTTGATAATTTATTTGAGATATACTACTAATTTATTCATCTTGTGATTCCTTAATAATTATACCTTTTAACTTTTTATCTTCTTATATTAAATTACTAAGGTTAACTTTTAAATTTTCTTCCTCTAAATGTTGAACTTTCCCTTTTAAAATATTTACCTCTTGTTTCAATATCCTAATTCCCTCTTGAAGATCTTGTATGGTTGATTTTTTCTTAGTTTCAAATCTTTTATATACTTTTGCTAGATTATAAGATCTAAAATCTATTTTTTCTTTTGAACTTATTATCTCTCTTAACCTCAATAAATAATTCTTTTTTATTTCCGGATCATCTATGTTATCTATTATGTCTAATAAAAATTCTTTTTCATTACATAAAATATTTATATTGTTACATTGACATGGTCCTATACAACTATAAGGTTCTATTTCAAAACCACTTTACGAACTATTAGTCTTAGATTTTTCATCTATTGCATTTAAATCATTTTCTGAATAATCAGTAATTTCTTCATCACTACTAGGGGTTTCATTTACTATTATTTTAGCTATTTCATTTTTTAATTCCTCTAAGATATCTAAATTATTGCTTCGCCTTCTTATCTTACAATCTCTTGAATAATGTTCTTATTTTCCACATTTATAATAAATTACTATGTCTTTTCTACCTACCTTAGGTCTAAATTTTTTATATCTTGATTTTCTCTTAGCTGGTTTTTTTAATAATTTTGTTTTGGTTTATATTATCTTTTCTTATGTATATATTTTCTTTTTGCTTTCATTTTTCCTTTAGTAGCGGAAGGAGCTCTAATCTGTTGATAACCATATTGTTTACAAAATAATCCTAATTCTTTTCTTCCTATAATAATATCTCTTTTTAATTTTGCTTTTAGTTTTAAATCTGTGCAAATTGATAATCCTTCTATGTTAACAATGGTTATTAATTGTCTCTATGTTAAATCATGATAAGATATAGTACCATTATTTTCTCCTTTTATTCTATTCCTTACTTTTTCTGCAAATAATTTTGGCAAACCTGATAAAAATCTTTCTTTCCAATAAGTATTATTACAGTCTAATCTAGTCATTACTTTAGTTAAAAATAAATCTTTATACCATCTAAAGTCTTGTAACTTAGGACATGTTAAGTTTTTAAGAATTTTTGAACTTCTTTCCTAACATAATCGAGGATCTCCTATGAAGTTTTTAGTAATAGCAAATATTAAAGTATTTATTATATCATCCTATTCAGTCTATATCTGCATATTGTTTTCTATTTCAATAATCCTTTTTTCTAGTTGTTAATATATGAGTAGGGGTGATCATGGGGCGGGGCGGGGCTGAGGAATTCTCCCCCACTCCCTCCCCCGCCAGTGGCGAGGATTCCCCGCCCTGCCCCCACCACCAATCTCGGGGGGGGGGGGAATTTCCCCCGTCCCCGTCCCTCACGGGGATCCCCATCCCCCATTTTTTTTAATTTTAAAATATAATATTTTATAAATAATTAAAATTAAAATATAATATTTAACAAATAAAAAATTTAAAATTAATAATAATTTAAAATTCAGTATATTTTAAAATTTAATAATTATAAAATTAAATTATATTTTAATTTTAATTATTTATAAAATATTATATTTTAAAATAAATAAATAAATAAATAAATAAATATATATATATATATATTTTACGGGGTGGATACCCCATTCCCCGTCCCCGCCCCTGATTCTAGGACGGGGAATTTTTTCCCCCCGGCCCTGTCTCCGCTGGGGGAAATTTCGGGGATTCCCCGCCCCGAACGGGGTGGGTCCCCGCCGGGGCCGGGGAATCCCCGCCCCATGATCATCCCTATATACGAGCTTTATCTACATCTGCTATAATGATCCCACCAACCTTTATATTATCCAATAAATCTCGATATTAACATTTGAGCTATAGTTGCTTCATTATTTCTTTTTCATTTATAAACACTAGCTGCTAGAGTAATTTCTTGTAATAAATTTAAAATTTGATATTCTGAAAAGCCATTTATGTTCCATTCATATAAAGAAATACCATCGTATCCTAACTGGTATCTAGTTTCTTCATATTGAGTATCTGGAGGTGTAGGTCTTGGATAATAATTTTGAGTTTTTGGTCTAGGTGCATAAGTATTAAAATGTAATTTTTTAATTGAATATTCTTCTTCATTATTTGATTTAAACTATTCTTCTACATTTTCTATTTCTGACGTAGTTTTTAATTCTAATGTAACTTCTTTGTTTATAGTCATAATATGTTTATCTCTAATGTTTAACTTTGCTAACCTTTGTTTTATTTTTCTTAATATGGGATCTTCATCTTTTAGATTTATGGTTGTTTCTAGGGAAAATTCGAAAGGTTTAAACAAAGGTGTTTCTAATTTAATGGGTGATTTTTCTGCTATTGATTTTGATGTGTGGCCTATTTTTGATTGTCATTTGGGCATTTGTACTATTTCTTCTACTCTATTTAGCTTACTTGCTATAGTATCTAATATTTGATTTGAAAAATTATTTTGCAACATTACATGTTGTAAATCTTTTTCTACATCTTTATTTTCTGCTTTTATTATATTAATAATAATTTTTAAACCATAAAAACAAAGGAATATTTACTTACTTATCTTCCATTTCTTTATACCATATACTTCTAAAATTACTTAATTCTTCTTGAGAAAATTTATTGAAATTCCATTCATTTTTTTTGCTTACTATATTATTCTTTTAAATATTTTCTTAAAAATTCTTTATTTATTTGAAAAATAGTCTTCCTACATTTTATTAATTAATTTGAGAAAAAGTTTCCATTTGAGATCTAGTTTGACTAACAAAATATTCACTTTCTCCTTCTTCTGCATATAATGGTCTTGAAATATTTTTATTAAAATCTACTCCTCTTAATTCTAATTTTTTTGCAGATAATGATCTAGGTATTGAAGGTCTATTATTAGAATAAGTTGAAACACTACTCGATGGATTATTTTCTGAAGAAAAATCTATTTGAACTGATCCATCTCTATGTTTTAAAATTGTTGAAAATTAATTATTAATATTAATTGGTCTAGGTTCACATATTTCTTTTAACTGTCAATTTCTTGATCTAGTAATTTCATCCCATTTAAGTCTTTTTGGTATTCGAATATTAGAATGTGCTTTATTGGCTTCAAATAATAAAGTTTCATTTCTTTTGAAAGATTTTCTAGTTTTAAGATTTATGGTCATAGACATTACTTTATAATATAATCTATATATTACAGCTATTGCTCTAACATTTTCTTTAAAATTTAAGTTTTTTGTTTTAACAGTTAAAGTTAAAAGTATCTAATATATTTGAATCATATAAACCAATAGTAAATCCTGGGAAACAATTAAAATGTACTGGTCAATTAGCTATGTTAGTTTCTACCATTGCTAATAAGGAATTTGAGAAATTAGTATGTCTAACATCTTTTAAACACATTAAAACTTGAGTATATAATTATAATCTAAATAAAGGCTTTATTGCAATCTGTATTGATCTTGTATGCAAAAATCTATATTTTTTCTTCTTATGTTCGTCTATCGCTTTTTCTGATAACAATTGAATAGTTACGTGTTTTTTATTAATAGCTATTGTCTACTCAATTTGTTATATAGAATAATCATAAAAAAATTTAAAAGTACCTATTGAATATATAGTTCAAATATCTTATTTGGGTATAGTCCAATCAAATAAATCATTCTCTACCTTTTCTATATTTACTGCTATAAAATTTATTTCATCCATTTCTCTAATATTTTTTTTGCTAGTTGAACCAGATCTAGAGTTTTTAATAAAAAATATTATATTTTATCTATCCATCTAAGTATGTTTAATTAAGCTAAATTTGAAAAGAAGTTAAGAATGAAACCTATGCAAATAACGGGACCACCTAGCCAAACAGGACCACTAACATGCCATTCTTGGCTACCAAAAGGCTGACCAACGCTAGACCTTCAGGGCTGACCAACGTTTCATCACTCCAAGCACAATCTCAAATTATTTCTAAATTGAGCTTAACTAAATATACTTATATGGATATCTTAAATAAAATATTTGTCTTAATAAAGATCTAATATAATTCAAGTTTGCTAAGATAAATTTCTAATAAAGTATATATTTCAATCAATGCTATAATAGCTTCACTTAATGTAAATTTCCAAAGAAACTCAATTTCAAAATTTAACCAAGGCTAACTCATACTACACTACCCCCATCGAACTTAAGAGGCTCTGATACCAAAAAACGAGGATCCTTATTACAGGATTTTCTAGAATTAATTTATGACAGAGTTATAGCTTAATAGTATATTTTGTATTTATGATTTTAGCATATAGGTATAGATTTTTTTATTATTTTCTAATTAAATATTCATTTCTATTGATCATATATCTAATATTATCTATTAATTTATAAAAATCTGAAAAATGAGGCAAATTTAAATTTTCTATTTTAAAATTTCTTTTCTAAATTAAATACTTTAGGTCTAAGGATTTTTAATTCATCTCTTAATTGATATGTTAACCTAACTATATCTTTAATTTTTCTTTTAATATTCTCTATTTTTAAAGTTCTACTATTACTTTAAATAAATCTAACATTAAATTTACTAATTTTATGTTAATTTCAAAATCTCTACAATCACATATATTATTTTCATGTCAAATGTGATGATAAACTATAAGATAAACTTTAATTCCAGATATTTTAAGGTTTATATCACATATTTTTCTTTTAACATCTGACCAACACTAGGCCTTCGGGGCTGACCAACATTTCATCACTCCAAGAAAGTCTCAAATTCTTTTTAAATTTATCTTAATTAAATATACTTATATGGATATATTAAATAAATTATTGTCTAATAAAGATTTAATCTAATTCAAATTCGCTAAGATAAATTTCTAATAAAGCATATCTTTCAATTAATGCTACAATCATTTCACTTAATGTAAATTCCCAAAGAAACTCGGGTTCAAAATTTAACCAAGGTTGACTTATACTACACTACCCCAACCGCGCTTAAAAGGCTCTAATACCAAAAGAATGAGGATCACTGTTATGGGATTTTCTGGGATTAATTTATGATTTTAGCATACGGGTATAGATTTTTTATTATTTTCTAATTAAATATTCATGTCTATTGATCATATATCTAATATTATTTACTAAGCTTTAATAATCTGAAAAAAAGAGGCAAATTTAAATTTTCTATTATTAATTTTTTTTTCTAAATTAACTAATTTAGTTTTAAGTATTTTTTAACTCATCCCTTAATTGATATATTAACCTATCTATATCTTTAATTTTTCTTTTAATATTTTCCATATTTTCAACCTAAAGATATCATACTAAGTATTCTATCTAATCTTTCTATTAAATATCTATTTCGCGTTATCATATTATCATAACTTTTTATTAATCTATACCATCCCGGAGCAGGGTATGGCATTAATTCTTCTATGACTGTTATTTCATGTATTATACTTTCTTTTTTTGATTTTATTATTTTTATTTCTAGATATAAATTATCTTTTAGATGATTAATTTGCCAATATATTCTTTTAATGTTATCTATCTTTAAAGACTTATGATTTCACTAAAAAATTGCAACATTAAATTTAATATTCTTATATTACGATTAAAATCCCTACAATCACATATATTATTTCATGCAAAAGATAATGATAAATAATAAGATAAACTTTAATTCTAGATATTTTAAGGTTTATATCACATATTTTTCTTTTAACATTTGAAATTTCTTTATATCTTGTCTCTTATGATCTCTATCCATTATTTGAAATATTTAAAATTAAGAAATTGTTTGGAATATTGTAAGAAAATTAATAAAACATAAATGGTTTAAAAATTTACTAATGCATCAAAATATAATTAAAATGAAATAATTGATGTATTATATTCTGATGATAATTTACAAGAAAGAGGCTTTGATACCAAAAAATGAGGATCGCTGTTAAGGGATTTTCTAGAATTAATTTATGACAGAGTTATAGCTTATGAGTATATTTTGTATTTATGATTTTAGCTTACGAGTATATATTTTTTTATTATTTTTTAATTTTGTAATTAAATTTTCATTTATGTTGATCATATATATAATATTATCAATTAATATTAATAATCAATTTTCAAGAATATTAGAACATAGTGACGGATCAGATCAAATAAATTTTTCTTCAAATAATAGCCAGTCTAGTAATGTTTCTACTTATTCAAATAATAGACCTTCAATACCTAGATCATTATCTATAAAAAATTTAGAATTAAGAGGCGTAGATTTTAATACAAATATTCTAAGACCATTAAATACAGAAGAAAGAGAAAGTGAATATTTTGTTAGTCCAACCAGATCTCAAATAGAAACTTTTTCTCAAATTAATCAGTGGAAATAAAGATGGAAAATTTTTAAATAAATAAAGAATTTTTAAGAAATGATTTAAAAGCAGAATATAATAAGAAAAAAGCATAATGGTATTTTAATAACATTTTTCAAGCAGAATTAAGTAATTTTAGAAGTATTTAGTACAAAGAAATAGAAGATAAGCAAGTAAATATTCCTTTGTTTTTATGGTTTGAAAATTATTGTTATTATAATAATATAGATTATCCATTTCAAAAACATGTATCTTCAAACATAGGTAAACATTGAAACACTTTAGAAGGAACATTAGTTGTATCAATACATCCTTCGTTAGAATGCATTCAAGTAAAAAATAAAGAAAAAACTTACTTTGTTGAACCATTTAAAGAAATAAAAGTAGAAAATAAAGATGAAGGAAAAGATTTACAACATGTAATATTGCAAAATAATTGTTCAAATCAAATATTAGATACTATAGCAAGTTAGCTAAATAGAGTAGATGAAGTAGTACAAATGCCCAAATCACAATCAAAAATAGGCCAAACATCAAAATTAGTAGCAGAAAAGCTACCCCATTAAATTAGAAACAATTTTGTTTCAACCTTTCAAATTTTTCTCTAAAACAACCATAAATCTAAAAGATGAAGATCCTGTATTAAGAAATATAGAAGAAAGATTAGCAAATTTAAGCATTAGAGATAAATAGATTATGACTATCGACGAAGAAGTTACATCAGAATTAGAAACTACATCAGAAATAAAAAAAATGTAGAAGAACAGTTTAAATCAAATAATGAAGTAGAATATTCAATTAAAAAATTATATTTTAATACTTATACACCTAGAGCAAAAACTTGAAATTATTGACCAAGACCTACACCTCCAGATACTTAATATGAAAAAACTAGATATCAGTTAGGATACGATAGTACTTCTTTATATGAATGGAACATAGATGGCTTTTCAAAATATCAAATATTAAATTTATTACAAGAAATGACCCTAGCAGCTAATACTTATAAATCAAAAAGAAATAATGAAGCAACTGTAGCTTAAATGTTATTATCAGGATTTACTGGACAGTTAAAAGGTTGGTGGAATTATTATGTAGTAGATGTAGATAAAGCCCATAAATTATCAACTAGAAAAAGGATTATTAAAATAGAAAACAATATGCAAATAGAGATTGAGCATGATGATATAATAAATACTTTAATATTTGCTATTACTAAAAACTTCGTAGGAGATCCTCGATTATATCAGAAAAAAAGTTAAGAAATTCGTTAAAACATAACATGTCGCTGTTATGAGGTTGGATTGCTATTACGGGTTTTTCTAGGATTAATTTATGACAGAGTTATAACTTATGAGTATATTTTTTTATTTATGATTTCAGCATACAGGTATAGATTTTTTGTTATTTTTTAATTTTTTAATTAAATATTCATTGCTATTGATCATATATCTAATATTATATATTAATCTATAATAATCTGAAAAATGAGGCAAATTTAAATTTTCTATTATTAAAATTTCTTTTTCTAAATTAACTAATTTAGGTCTAAGTATTTTTTATTCATCTCTTTATGGATATATTAACCTATCTATATCTTTAATTTTTCTTTTAATATTCTTCATTTTTAAAGTTCTACTATTACTTTAAAGAAATCTAACATCAAATTTACTAATTTTATGTTAATTTCAAAATCTCTACAATCACATATATTATTTTCATGTCAAATATGATGATAAACTATAAGATAAACTCTAATTCTTGATATTTTAAGGTTTATATCACATATTTTTCTTTTAACATCTGAAATTTCTTTGTATCCTTTTAAAAGTTTTTGTCTCTTATGATCTTTATCCATTATTTGAAATATTAAAAATTAAGAAAGCATTTGGAATATTGTAAAGAAAATTACTAAAACATAAATCGTTTAAAAATTTACTAATGCATCAAAACATAATTAAAATGAAATACCTGATGTATTATAATTTGATGATAATTTACAAGAAGGATGTTCTGATGAGGTTACAGGAGTGCATGTACAAGCTTTTGAACATATAAGTTGTAGATCTAAGGTTTTATTACATCGGAATATAAAAATTATAAAGGGTTTTTTATTTTTCTCTCTAATCTTGAAGTTGAAAATCTTAGATCTTAGGCTCTTCCAACTCTGCTTTGCACCTAAAGAAACTATCTCCTTATGTATAAAATATTTTATTGTAAGATAAGGCTGGATCCTGCTTCAAATCTACCGAAGATAAAAGTAATAATTGCGCCGTGTTCAAACCGTGTTTTAGAGATAAAGGTTTTCTTTTAAATAGTAAAGGAGTCAGAAGGATATTAGTCCTTTTGAAAATCGTAGGGTAAAGGTTTTAGCTTTGGGTTGAAAGGATAAAAAGATAATAATTACTTTAGTAAACAGTATTTTTTGTCGAGTAAGGATAAAGTTGTAAAAAAGGTAAGGTAGTAAAGATAAAAGGCTCTAAAGAATTTAAAAGGTTTTGACAGGAGAAAGGCTTTGTAAACTTTGTAGGAAAGTTTTAAGACTTTTACTATTCCTCTTTTGAAAATTTGACTTTTTTTGACTTTTTATCTTTTTCCACTTTTCTTTTTGCATTTATACTACATTACACTTGCATTTACATTTACATTTACATTTACATTTACATTTACATTTACATTTGAATTTTATATTTCTGTATTGGCATAAGAATCTTGAGAATCGTCGAATGCTCGGTTAGGATGAGGAGTATCACTTTCTAATGAAGATGCTCTTTTGGCTGAAATTTGATTGATAATTGAATTGCATTCTTCTTCGGATGCTGCTGATGATAATAAATTGAAAATCTGATTTTTATCTATAATGAATCCTGTTGATGGAGTTGAAGTTGAAGCTAATGAAGTGTTTGCCTCAAAATAATTAATGACTGCTTGCCTATCTGCTTTGCTAACATCAAAACTATCCCACCATTTAACTTTGAACTATCTATATAAAATAGGTAATTGATTAATCTGTTTGGCAACATGGTATTTCTATGAGACAATCCACTTTGAACATTACACAATATTTGAGAAGATTATATGGTGTGCCTAGGTTACAATAAGTAGTAAACTTGACATATGCATCTTTTATTTGAAACAGAGCTATCTCTAGTATTAATCCAAAATAACTAAACCATTTGATGAACCAATTGGGAAGAACGCCACCAAACTTGTGTGAGAAGTAAAAGAACCAAAAATGTTGAAAATTCCTTAAGTAAGATATTCTGTACCAAGCTTCTTGATAATCATAGTAGCCGTATAGCAATCTAGGAGGATAACTTGATAACATCTTTGCCTAATATGGTCTAGAATCCCATTCTAATTGAGTAATAATATGGATAATTTTTACTTTACTATAAATAATCCTATCTTTTTCCTTTTGATCATAATTATGCTCTATTTTTACTGATCCAGTATCTACTAATATTGCTTCATAAAATTCTTTAGTCTTACTCTGATCTTCTCCATGATAATGCCAACTGTTAGGAAAAACATAATATATCAATCTATAAAAACTTTGGTTTTCTTATATGTTAAGCTCTTATGGTTCTAACATCTTGATAAATAATCTCTTTTGGTTTAAGAAATAAGGAGAGGGATTTTTTAGTTTAGACATGGATGGAGAGGGTATAATAGGAGAAGAGGGAGAGGAAGGAGAAGATAAGGTTAATGAATAAGGTCGAGGAGCTGCAGAAGGTGAAAAGGTTTGAGGTATTTGGAGTGGAGGAAAAGAGGGTACTGGAGAATATAAAGGTATAGGTAAAGATCTAATATGAGGAGGTGTGACTGGTGAATTATATTGATAATTTCCTGATGATAATGAAGTTCCTAATGATAATGTTGCTTTTGTCAAAACTTTTTTATTAGAACTCATTATCCCTGTAGAAATTCACGAGAAAGAAAATTAGGTAAACTGTTATTTTTGCCCTTGATGAACTCAATGTCAAAACCAAAGTTGCTTAGTAAAGCTTGCCATCTTGCAAAAATCTATTTTGAAATTAAATTCTTAACATATTTTTCTAAAACATATTTTGCTGATATACAATCAATGCGTAATAAAAACTTTTTCATATACAAATCATCTTCAAATTTTTTAATGCATAAAACAATGCTTAAAATTTCTTTCTTAATGGTAGAATAATTTTTCTGAGTTTGAATTTAACTTCCTGAATAAAAGCTTACTAACTCTTCGTTCTTTGACTCTTTTCTTTTTTGTTTTAAAATACCTTTATAGCCTATATCACTAGTATCTATTTCTATTATCAGAAAAGCTTATGGATGTGGAATATTTAAACATGAGAGACTTTTAATTTATTTTTTGATTTTTTTTACTATACTAGTATGTTTTTCAATCCAAGGTTCATGTTTCTTTTTTAATCTATTATACAAAGGCTTATATAATTTTCCTAAATCTTTGAAAAAATCATGAACATAATTTAAACATCCAAAAAATCTTTGTAATTGATTCTTATCTTTTATCTCATTTGGAAATTTATTAGTAAATTCTAAACTTCAGTTCCTTAATCTTTATCATGTCCTGAAAATCTAACTTTTGTTTGAAAAATTTGCATCTTTGGTGTAGAAATTCCATTTTGACAAATTAGATTGAAAAATATTTTTCAAATGTTTTATGTGTTGACTTATAGAATTAAAAAAAAATAAGTACATTATATATGTATACTATTGAAAATTCATGTATTGGTTTTAATATATCATTCATAATGTTTTGGAATTCTGAAGCAGCATTTTTTAATCCACAAGGCATAACATTCCACTCATAATGTCCAAAGGGAACATTAAATCCTGTGTTATATCTATCTTCTTCATCTACATGTATTTGCCAAAATCCTGATTTCATATCAAACTTAGAAAAAATGTTTGCATCATACAAATTTTTTAATAAATCTCTTTTATATGGTATATGGTATCTTATCCATTGTAAAAATTCATTTAAAGGTTTATAATTTATTATTAGCCTAGGTGTTCCTCTTTCTATTTCTATGTCATTCATAACATTAAAGGCTGAACATGACCAAGGTGATTTTGAATCTCTAATTAATCCTTTATCTTTTAAATCTTGTATTTCTTTTCTACAAAATCTTTCTAAGTCTAGCGTCATTTTAATAGCTTGTGATTTTGTTGGGATTTTCTTTTCATCAAAGTCTTTTATATAAGATAATTTTACTACATGTTGTTTCCTATTTCAAAAAGCATTGGGAACTTCTGCATAAATTTCTTTTGAAAATGTGTTTTCAAATTCTTTGATTTTTTCTTTTATTTATATACTTTTTAATTGTTCTTTTCCTCGTTTTTCTTCTATTTCTTTGATAAGAAATTTAATCTGTTTTTGTTTATTTTTTTAACAAAATGTTTTCTTAAATACTTTTTCTTACATGACTTATTTCTCTAGATATTATAGGAAATACAAATTCAAAAAGAATTTCTTTGTCTAATAGTGTTGTTTTAATTCCATTATCACATACTTGAAAAGGACATAACATGGTGATAAAAGGTGTTCCTAATATAACTTCAGAATTTAAATTTTTGACTAAAACTAATTGAGTCTTAAAATAATATCCCTTATTACAAATTTTTACTCCTGATAATTTATAATTAATTATTAACTTAGATGCACTAGCAGTAACTAATCTTTCAGAAGTTTTTTCATAATATTTAGTTGGAATTAAACCTTCCTTAATACAATTTTGATCTACTTCACTATCAATTAAAGCTAAAGTACTTAAATGAAAATCATCATTAATAACTATGTCTAATTTTACATACCACTTTTGATAATGTATTTGAGATATACTATTAATATATTCATCTTGTGTTTCCTAAATAATTATACCTTTAACTTTTTATCTTCTTGTACTAAATTACTAAGGTTAACTTTTAAAATTTCATATTCTAAATTTTGAACTTTTCCTTTTAAAACACTTACTTCCTATTTCAATATTTTAATTTCCTCTTAAAGGTCTTATATAGTTGATTCTTTCTGGGTTTTAAATCTTTAATACACTTCTGCTAGATTATAAGATGTAAAATCTATTTTTTCTTTTGAACTTATTATCTCTCTTAACCTAAGTAAATAATTCTTTTTTAATTTCGTATCATCTATTTTATCTATTATGTCTAATAAAAATTATTTTTTATTACTTAACATATTTATATTGTTACATTGACATGGTCCTATACAACTACAATGTTCTCTTTTAGAATCACTGTCCGAACTATTAGTCTTAAAATTTTCACATATTGCATTTAAATAATTTTTTGATTAATCAGTAATTTCTTCATCGCTACTAAAGGTTTCATTGATTATAATTTTAGCTATTTCATTTTTTAACTCCTCTACGATATCTAAATTGTTGATTTGCTTTCTTATCTTACAATCTATTGAATAATGTCCTTGTTTTCCACATTTATAACAAATTACTATGTCTTTTCTACCTGGCTTATGTCTAAATTTTTTATATCTTGGTTTTCTCTCAACTGGTTTTTCTTTATAATTTTGTTTTGGTTTATATTTTCTTTTCTTTTATATATATATATATTCTTTTTGGTTTTATTTTTCCTTTAGTAGCGGAAGGAGCTTTAATTTGTTGATAACCATAACCATATTGTTCACAAAATGATCCTAATTCTTTTCTTCCTACAATACTGTCTCTTTTTAATTTTGCTTTTAGTTTTAAATTAGTGCAAATTGATAATCCTTCTTTGTTAACAATGCTTATTAATTATCCATATGTTAAATCATGATAAGGTATAATACCATTATTTTCACTTTTTATTCTTTTTCTTACTCTTTCTACAAATAATTTTGGTAATCCTGATAAAAATATTTTTTTCAATAAGTATTATTACAATCTAATCTAGTCATTACTTTGTTTAAAATAAATCCTTATACCATCTAAAGTCTTGTAATTTAGGACATGTTAAGTTTTAAAGAATTTCTAAACTTTTTTCTGATATAATTGCGGATCTCCTACGAAGTTTTTAGTAATAGCAAATATTAAAGTATTTATTATGTCATCCTTTTCAATCTCTATCTGCATATTGTTTTCTATTTTAATAATCATTTTTCTAGCTAATAATATATGAGCTTTATCTACATCTGCTACATAATTATCCCGCCAACCTTTTAATTGTTTAGTAAATCCTGATAATAACATTTGAGCTATAGTTGTTTCATTATTTCTTTTTGATTTATAAGCATTAGCTGGTAGGGTCATTTCTTGTAGTAAATTTAATATTTGATATTCTGAAAAGCCATCTATGTTCCATTCATATAACGAAGTTCCATCATATCCTAACTGATATCTAATTTCTTCATATTGAGTATCTAGAGGTGCAGGTCTTGGATAATAATTTTGAGTTTTTGGTCTAGGTGTATAGGTATTAAAATGGATTTTCAATTGAATATTCTTCTTCGTTATTTGATCTAAACTATTCTTCTATTTTTTTTATTTCTAATGTGGTTTCTAATTCTGATGTAACTTCTTCGTCTGTAGTCATAATTTGTTTATCTTTAATGTTTAACTTTGCTAATCTTTCTTCTATTTTTCTTAATACGGGATCTTCATCTTTTAGATTTATGGTTGTTTCTGGAAAAAATTTGAAAGGTTTAAACAAAGGTGTTTCTAATTTAATGGGTGATTTTTCTGCTGCTAATTTTGATGTTTGGCTTATCTCTAATTGTGAGTTGGGCATTTGTACCATTTCTTCTACTTTATTTAGCTAACTTGCTATACTATCTTATATTTGATTTGAAAATTTATTTTGCAATATTACATGTTGTAAATTTTTTCCTACATCTTTATTTTCTGCTTTTATTTCTTTAAATGGCTTAGCAAAGTAAGTTTTTTTTTTTTTTACTTAAATGCATTCTAACAGAGGATGTATTGATACTATTGATTTACATTCTAAAGTGTTCCATTGTTTTCCTATGTTTCAAGATACATTTATTTATTTTTTGAAATGGATAATCTATTATTATAATAACAATAATTTTCAAACCATAAAAACAAAGGAATATTCTTGCTTATCTTCTATTTATTTGTACCAAATACTTCTAAAATTACATAATTCTGCTTGAGAAAAGTTATTAAAATACTATTCTGCTTTTTGCTTATTATATTTTGTTTTTAAATCATTTTTTTAAAAATTCATTATTTATTTGAAAAATAGTCATCCTACTTTTTATTGATTAATTTGAGAAAAAATTTCTATTTGAGATATAGTTGGACTAACAAAAAATTTACTTTCTCTTTCTTTTATATATAATGGTCTTGAAATATTTGTATTAAAATATACTCCTTTTAATTCTAAATTTTTTGCATATAATGATTTAGGTATTGAAGGTCTATTATTAGATAAGTTGAAACACTACTCGATGGATTATTTTCTGAAGAAAAATTTATTTAAACTATTTCGTTATGCAAATATCTATATTTTTTTTCTTCTTATGTTCATTTATCGCTTTTTCTAATAACAATTGACATTACAAAAAAACAGGAAATTAGCGACGACAGATTCTGTCGCTAATTGATATATTTTTGTCACTAATTTACTATAGCGACTAAACGATGGATGTCGCTATTTGGCTGTTAATAGCATTTTTAGCGACTAAAATAAAAAACAGTCGCTAAGTATAGCTATGAAAATTTTGTCGCTACAATAAAAATTCCCATCACTAATTAACCCCTAAAATTATTCGTCCTTATAATAAGAAAATATTAGCGACTAAATACACGTCGCTATTTCTAGTCGCTGCAACCATTTGTGAATTAAGGGAATTAATGACGCAAAATACCGTCACTAATAATACAAAAAATGTTGCAATTTATTTGTAATTTTTTATTATTATATGCAATTTTTTATTTGTTATTATCATTATTATTGTTATATCAAAAATTTAATTTATAGAAATAACAATTTTCCAATATTATTACAGTAAAAAATATAATCCCACAAAAATACATTAAATTGTAGAGTATAATAAAATTACAAAAATAATAAGAAAAACACATTAAAAAGTGCTTACAAAAATAATAAAAAAAAACTAATCCATAATTAAAGATCTACACGTAAAAAAATTAAAATTCTAGTCTATACAAAGGCATCATTACGAAGGCTATACAATAAAGGATGACAAATGCGATTTCATCCTCGACAAGTAATTCCACAAATTTGAGTCCTACAAGACGGCTTCCCTGCAAGTAAAAATAATCATCCATTCAATAATAACATCAAACAACCAGTGAGATATGGATTCAAAATCATGCTTAAAATATGGTTGACAAGCATAAAAACCTTATAGAGAGTGAAAAAAATTCTTTGCCTAGATGAACCCAAATCATTGCCTTCAAAACTTTTGTATCTGACTAATGCCTATGTAATATCTGCTTTAGACCATAACTACCATCCATGTTAACACCCTAAAAAAGAAAACAATAAATAAATAATGAAATAAAGGAAGAGTTTGAGAATTTACAAACAGTAGCATCTAAAAAGCCAGCTCTAAAATGGAAATAAATAAGAGACTGCTGCCAGTAAAATAATCTTCTGATTGTCTTGCTTTTGCTAGTCCTCAAAGCTATTGCATTAAGTCCTTGGAGACATCCCAAATCAGCTCGAATCATGCGACAACTATTAGATACAACTACAAAGGAGGTGTGTGTTATAAAACATGGAAAAGTTTGTGAGTAATTGTATATTTATATAGCTTTATAAGCCATATAATTCATTTTACAACATTTCTTCAATCTCACCTACTCATAAATTATTTCAATATCTCATAGTATTTTTGAATTCACTTTTAGAAAGTTTATGAAAAAAACATCAACCATAATAACACCAAGTAAAAATAATATACTAGACATGGCAAGATAATAAGAAAACAACTTTAGAGAACACTCCCATTCCCAACACCTTGCAATTCAACATGTCAAATGCAAGCAGCTCCCATATATATTCCCATTTTTTGTTAGATAAATTCTCAAACTCTCTTTCTGATAACTCGTAGCCCAAATGTATGTGAAAAGACCTGCATAGGCAAGAAAGAAACAACTAAAGCACAAATTACATGCAAAAGAGATAAGATATTAACAATAGCTATACAAAAATCTCAGCAGATTAGTTCTAACAAGATTCTAACACCAATTCACATGCTTAGTTTAAAAGTAACACAAAAACTAAAAGCCAATAAGTAAAATAAGAACAGTTTAAATTTTTAGCTTCCCAACATTAGCAATATATATCCCATGGTAGTATTACAAGTCAAACTATCTAATGTTGTAGTTATGATCCAAGTCCTTGCTGATGTAGCATTTAAGAAGCCAATAAGTAAAATAAGCACAATTTAAATTCGACCTTCTATCTCGTATAAGGAGTAATGAATGTCAATAAAAAATTGGAATGGATTATTAACAAAGTGTGCAGGCTCCAAGAAAGTTTAAAAACTCATATGATGTGGACTTATGAATATTCTATTTATCTATTAACTCAAACAATAGTAATTGAATGTGTCCAATTCTTTTAATGTTCACAACTCTATGTCTAGGGATACAGTACGCAATGCAGAAATATTTATGATAACACATGACGAGCAATACATAGAGCCAAAGCTAGACAAGAAAAACATTTTAACTATTTGAATTGAGGTTGCTTCTCTCTCTCTCTTTTTTTTATTTTTTTATTTTTTTTCAACAAGGCTTCAACTAAGATTTGAACTCATAACTTCTCACTATAGTGGATGAAAGTTCATGAGTGAATTTGCTCAGTCAATTTAACATAACAAGTCATGGTCAGCTACAGCACATGCATGACACCATGATCTTTAAACTAAAAAATTTTTTTTGCCATAAGTCTACAATAAATTTATAAAAATAATAAGAAATAAAATAAAATTGAAAATTTCCAAAATTTAGGATTTTGAAACACAGACCTAAAAGGATTCCATATGACTATCAGATAAAGCTCTACAATATCTTAGTTATTCACAAGCATGAAACACATCAAAAATTCAATCATGTTGCCAAACTAAATGTCATTTCGTAATATGCATAACCACAACCATATCCTTAATACAAACATCAAAATTTCATTTGGTGAATGAATCAAACATTGATAAAATCAGAGCCTAAATATCATATTCCCATACTCACACAAAACACATGGTGTAATTTTAAAGAAAGTTTCAATGCATATATTAGAGAATACTGTAGAAGCATGCAAGTAATATTCCAGTGGAGAGAAAATTCAATGGATGACAGAATGTGAAACCATTTATTGAGAGCATTATTTCTATTGCCGATGAAAGAGAACAAAGAAAATGATATAGATGATTCCATATCAACATCTAACCTAAGATGCTAATGAACTATATTTTTAATGGTAGATTGATGAAACTTTTTTTGGAAAGAAATAAAGTTAGGGACATTTATGAAATTGAGAGATAGAAAGTAAAATTTACTTGAAATCATAATTTAATATGTTGATTAATATAGAAAGGATGGTTGAGAAGCTATTAAACAAACTTTTCAGAAAATCACAGTAATAAAATTAGCTTGGTCAATGGTATTGAAATTCTTTCTAACTTTTTCTTTAAAATTCAGATGATATGTATAGCAAAAGATAATTGAATTCCACAAGCATAAGCAAGACAAGCATGAATCCCTTAGAATTTCTCATTAAACATTTACACAACTTAAATCATTACCTCAAAAATTTTCCTAAAACTTGAATGGAAGTCCCTACATCCTAGATTATCACCTCTTACCTCCATAAATTATTTAGATCATTGTGAAAGAAATTCTGGTGAGCAAGGAGGCAGCCTCTGTGGTTAACAACAATAATATTTGAGACAAAGACACAGCCTCACAAATTAAAGGGTAAAAGGAAGTTAACAATTTTCATTTACTATTTTCTAGCATGCTATCGCAATATAATGTCCAACACCCTTATAGCTTCTTGAAATTTCTCTGATTCCTATCCATGGAGAGCATTTGCAATGGCTTGCATGGGAACTTTTGCAGCAAAACTTATCTCTACTTTGAATGTTTTGGACTGATATGGGCACTGCAATCTCTATCCCTTTGATTGGAAATATACTCATTTAGCATAACACGTAGAGTGAACCGCTATCTTCTAAGATCAGCCCTAAAGGCCTAGCATTGGTCAGCCCTTTGGTAGTCAAGAATGGCATGTTGGTGGTCCCATTATTCTCACAGGTTTCATTCTTAACTTCTTTTTAAATTTAGCTTAATTAAACATACTTAGATGGATATATTAAATAAAATATTTTCTATTAAAGTCTCTAGATCTGGTTTAACTAGCGAAGATAATATTAGTGAATTAGATGAAATAAATTCTGTAAAAGTAAATATAGAAAAGGTAGAGCATGATTTATTTGATTGGACTATACCTAAACAAGATATTCAAACAATATATTCAATAGGCACATTTGAAATTTTTCATGATTATTCAATAAAGCAAACTAAGCAGACAATAGCTATTAATCAAAAACAAGAAACTATTCAATTGTTATTAGAGAAAATGATAAATGAACATAAGAAGAAAAAATATAGATTTTTACCTATAGGATCAGTACAGATAGCAATAAAGCCTTTATTTAGATTAGGATTAGATACTCTAGTTTTAATGTTTTAAAAGATACTAGACATACTGATTTCTCAAATTCTTTATTAGCAATGGCAAAAACTAACTTAGCTAATGGATCAGTATATTTTAATTATTTGTCAGGATTTACTATTAGTTTATATGATTCAAATATATTAGATACTTTAATTGTTAAAACAAAAAAACTTAAATTTTAAAGAAAATGTTAGAGCAATAGCAAATAATATATAGAGTATATTATAAAGTAATGTCTACGACCATAAATCCTAAAACTAGAAAATATTTCAAAAGAAATGAAGCTTTATTATTTGAAATGAATAAAGCACATTCTAATATTCAAATACCATAAAGACTTAAATGGGATGAAATTACTAGATCAGGAAATTGAGAGTTAAAAGAAATATGTGGGCTCACAACCCACAGGTCCCTAGATCAAAACAAGGCTCTGATAACACTTAAGGTGCTTACCAATCCTCCCAAAAATAATATATTCAAGAGGTACTTTTGAAATTTTCCATGATTATTCTATTAAACAAACTGAATAGACAATAGCTATTAATCAAGATCACGAAATTATTCAATTGTTATAAGAAAAAGCGATAAATGAACATAAGAAGAAAAAAGTATAGATATTTGCATATATCAACAGTTCAAATAAATTTTTCTTCAGAAAATAATCCGTCAAGTAGTATTTCAACTTATTCAAATAATAGACATTCAATACCTAGATCATTATCTACAAAAAATTTAGAATTAAGAGGAGTAGATTTTAATAAAAATATTCCAAGACCATTATATACAAAAGAATGAGAAAGTGAATATTTTATTAGTCCAACTAGATATCAAATGGAAACTTTTTCTCAAATTAATTAGTAAAAATAAAGATGGCTAATTTTCAAATAAATAAAGAATTTTAAGAAATGATTTAAAAGTAGAATATAATAAGCAAAAAGCTGAATGGTATTTTAATAACTTTTCTTAAGAAGAATTAAGTTATTTTAGAAGTATATGGTACAAAGAAATGGAAGATAAGCAAGTAAATATTTATTTGTTTTTCAGGTTTGAAAATTATTGCTATTATAATAATATAGATTATCCATTTCACAAAGAAATAAATGTATCTTCAAGCATAGGTAAACAATAGAACACTTTAAAAGGTAAATAAGTAGTATCAATACATCCTCCATTAGAATGCATTCAAGTAAAAAATAAAGAAAAAACTTACTTTGTTGAAGCATTTAAAGAAATAAAAGCAGAAAATAAAGATGTAGGAAAAGATTTACAACATGTAATATTGCAAAATAATTTTTCAAATTAAATATTAGATACTATAGCAAGTCAGCTAAATAAAGTAGAAGAAATTGTACAAATGCCCAAATCACAATTAGAGATAAGCCAAACATCAAAATTATTAGCAGAAAAATCACCCATTAAATTAGAAACACCTTTGTTTAAACCTTTCAAATTTTTTCAAGAAACAACCATAAATCTAAAAGATGAAGATCCTGTATTAAGAAAAATAGAAGAAAGATTAGCAAAGTTAAACATTAAAGATAAACAAATTATGACTATAGATGAAGAAGTTACATCAGAATTAGAAACCACATTAGAAATAAAAAAAAAACATAGAAGAATAGTTTAGATCAAATAACGAAGAAGAATATTCAATTAAAAAATACATTTTAATACCTATACACCTAGACCAAAAACTCGAAATTATTATCCAAGACCTACACCTCCAGATACTCAATATGAAGAAATTATATATCAGTTAGGATATGATGGAACTTCGTTATATGAATGGAACATAGATGGCTTTTCAAAATATCAAATATTAAATTTACTACAAGAAATGACCCTACCAGCTAGTGCTTATAAATCAAAAAGAAATAATGAAACAACTATAGCTCAAATGTTATTATCAGGATTTACTGAACAATTAAAAGGTTGGCGGGATCATTATGTAGTAGGATATATATATATATATATATATAAGAAAATATAAACCAAAACAAAATTATAAAGAAAAACCAGTTGAGAGAAAACCAAGATATAAAAAATTTAGACATGAGCTAGGTAAAAAAAGACATAGTAATTTGTTATAAATGTGGAAAACAATGACATTATTCAATAGATTGTAAGATAAGAAAGCAAATCAATAATTTAGATATCGCAGAGGAGTTAAAAAATGACATAGCTAAAATTATAATAAATGAAACCTTTAGTAGCGATGAAGAAATTACTGATTAATCAGAAAATGATTTAAATGCAATAGGTGAAAATTTTGAGACTAATAGTTTAGATAGTGATTCTAAAAGAGAACATTGTAGTTGTATAGGACCATGTCAATTTAACAATATAAATATTTTAAGTAATAAAAAATAATTTTTATTAGACATAATAGATAAAATAGATGATACGGAATTAAAATAGAATTATTTACTTAGGTTAAGAGAGATAATAAGTTCAAAAGAAAAAATAGATTTTACATCTTATAATCTAGCAGAAGTGTATTAAAGATTTAAAACCAAGAAAGAATCAACTATATAAGACCTTTAAGAGGAAATTAAAATATTGAAATAGGAAGTAAGTGTTTTAAAAGGAAAAGTTCAAAATTTAGAATAAGAAATTTTAAAAGTTAACCTTAGTAATTTAGTACAAGAAGATAAAAAGTTAAAGGTATAATTATTTAGGAAATGCAAGATGAATATATTAATAGTATATCTCAAATACATTATCAAAAGTGGTATGTAAAATTAGACATAGTTATTAATGATGATTTTCATTTAAGTACTTTAGCTTTAATAGATAGTGAAACAGATCAAAATTATATTCAGGAAGGTTTAATTCCAGCTAAATATTATGAAAAAACTACTGAAAGATTAGTTACTGCTAGTGCATCTAAGTTAATAATTAATTATAAATTATCAGGAGTAAAAATTTGTAATAAGGGATATTATTTTAAGACTCAATTAGTTTTAGTTAAAAATTTAAATTCTGAAGTTATATTAGGAACACCTTTTATCACCATGTTATATCCTTTTCAAGTATGTGATAATGGAATTAAAACAACACTATTAGATAAAGAAATTCTTTTTGAATTTGCATTTCCTATAATATCTAGAGAAATAAGTCATGTAAGAAAAAATATTTAAGAAATCAATTTGTTAAAAAAATAAACAAAAACAAATTAAATTTCTTATCAAAGAATTAGAAGAGAAACGAATAAAAGAACAATTAAAAAGTCCAAAAATTTGAAAAGATATTTTCAAAAGAAATTTGTGTACCAGTTCCCAATGCTTTTGGAATAGAAAACAGCATGTAGTAAAATTACCTTACATAAAAGACTTTAATGAAAAGAAAATTCCAACAAAATCACAAGCTATTAAAATGACGCTAGACTTAGAAAAATTTTGTAGAAAAGAAATACAAGATTTAAAAGATAAATGATTAATAAGAGACTCAAAATCACCTTGGTCATGTTCAGCCTTTTATGTTATTAATACGACAGAAATAGAAAGAAAAACACCTAGGTTAGTAAAAAAATATAAAACTTTAAATGTAGTTTTAAAATGGATAAGATACCCTATATCATATAAAAGAGATTTATTAAAAAAGTTATATAATGCAAACATTTTTTTCTAAATTTGATATGAAATCAGGATTTTGACAAATACAAGTAGATGAAGAAGATAGATATAAAACAAAATTTAATGTTCCTTTCAACATTATGAGTGGAATGTTATGCCTTTTGGATTAAAAAATGCTCCTTCAGAATTCCAAAATATTATGAATGATATATTGAGACCAATATATGAATTTTCAATTGTTTGCATAGACAATGTACTTATTTTTTTCCAATTCTATAAGCCAACACATAAAACATTTGAAAAGATTTTTTAATTTAATTCATCAAAATGGATTAGTTGTTTCTACACCAAAGATCCAACATTTCTAAGCAAAAGTTAGATTTTTAGGACATGATATAGGTCAATGAACTATAAAATCAATAACTAGAAGTTTATAATTTACTAATAAATTTTTAGATGAGATAAAAGATAAGAATTAATTATAGAGATTTTTAGGATGTTTAAATTCTGTCCATGATTTTTTCAAAGATTTAGGAAAATTATGTAAGCCTTTGTATAATAGATTAAAAAAGGAACTTGAGCCTTGGACAAAAAAAAAACATACTGGTATAGTAAAAGAAATATAAAAAAATTAAAAGTCTCTCATATTTAAATATTTCACATCCAGAAACTTTTTTGATAATAGAAACAAATGCTAGTGATATAGGCTATGTAGGTATTTTAAAATAAAAAAGAAAAGAGTCAAATAAGGGAGAGTTAGTAAGATTTCATTCAGGAAGCTAGAATCAAACTTAGAAAAACTATTTTACTATTAAAAAAGAAAATTTAAGCATTTTTTATGCATTAAAATTTGAGATGATTTATACATGAAAAAATTTTTATTACGCATTGATTGTTTATCTGCAAAATATGTTTTAGAAAAGGATGTTAAAATTTGATTTCAAAAAAGATTTTTGCAAGATGACAAGATTTACTAAGCAACTTTGATTTTGACATCGAGTTCATTAAAGGCAAAAATAATAGTTTCTATAGGAAAAATGAGTTCTAATAAAAAAGTTTAGACAAAAGCAACATTATCATCAGGAAATTATCAACAGAATTCACCAATCACACCTCCTCCTATTAGATCTTTATCTAGACCTTTATATTCTCCAGTAACCTATTTTCCTCCACTCCAAAAACCTTAACCCTTTTTCACCTTCTGCACCTCCTCAATCATATTCATCAACTTTAGCTTCACCTTCCTTTTCCTTTTCTCCTATTATATCCTTTCCATCCATGTCTAAACCAAAAAATCTCTCTCCTTATTTCTTAAACCAAAAGAGATTATTTATCAAAATATTAAAACCAGAAAACTTAACATATCAGAAAACCAAAGTTTTTATAGATTGATAGACTATGTATTTCCTAACAGTTGGCATTATCATGAAGAAGATCAAAGCAAGACTAGAGAATTTTATGAAGCAATATTAGTAGATACTGGATATGTAGAAATAAAGCATAATTATTATAAAAAAGAAATGGATAGGATTAGTTATAGTAAAGTAAAAATTATCCATATCATTACTCAATCAGAATGGGGTTCTAGGCCATATCAGGTGAAGATGTTATCAGGATATCCTCCTAGATTGCTATAAAGCTACTATGATTATCAAGAAGCTTGGTACAAAGCATTTTACTTAAGGAATTTTCAACATTCTTGGTTCTTTTACTTTTTGCACAAGTTTAGTGGTGTTCTTTCCAATTGGTTTATTAGATGGTTTAGTTATTTTGGATTAATACCAGAGGCAACTCCATTTTAAATAAAAGATGCATGTGTCAAGTTTACCACTTATTGCAACCTAGGCGCACCCAATAATCTTCTCAAATATTGTGCAATGTTCAAGGTACCATGGATTGTCTCATAGACATACCATGTTACGGATAATTTTCAAACCATATAAAAAAAGGAATATTTACTTGCTTATCTTCTATTTCTTTATACCAAATACTTCTAAAATTACTTGATTCTGCTTGAGAAAAGTTATTAAAATACCATTATGCTTTTTTGCTTATTATATTTTGCTTTTAAATCATTTCTTAAAAATTCTTTATTTATTTGAAAATTAGCCATCTTTATTTTTACTAATTAATTTGAGAAAAAGTTTCCATTTGAGATCTAGTTGGATTAACGGAATATTCACTTTCTCTTTCTTCTGTATATAATGGTCTTGGAATATTTGTATTAAAATCTACTCCTCTTAATTCTAAATTTTTTTGTATATAATGATCTAGGTATTGAAGGTCATTATTTGAATAAGTTGAAACACTACTTGACAGATTATTTTCTGCAAAAACAAATTATTTGAATTGATCCATCACTATGTTCTAAAATTATTGAAAATTGATTATTAATATTAATTGGTCTTGGCTCACATATTTCTTTTAATTCCCAATTTCTTGATCTAGTAATTTCATCACATTTAAGTCTTTTTGGTATTTGAATATTAGAATGTGCTTTATTGGCTTCAAATAATAAAGT
This sequence comes from Excoecaria agallocha, assembly GCA_037975025.1. Lineage (NCBI taxonomy): Eukaryota > Viridiplantae > Streptophyta > Magnoliopsida > Malpighiales > Euphorbiaceae > Excoecaria > Excoecaria agallocha. The sequence continues at coordinate 16,216,489 of CM075821.1, read as the reverse complement.
TTCATTTCTTTTGAAAGATTTTCTAGTTTTAAGATTTATGGTCATAGACATTACTTTATAATATACTCTATATATTACTGCTATTGCTTTAACATTTTCTTTAAAATTTAAGTTTTCTGTTTTAACAGTTAAAATATCTAATATGTTTAAATCATATAAATTAATAGTAAATCCTGGGAAACAATTAAAATAAATCGGTCCATTATGTAAGTTAGTTTCTGCCATTGCTAATAAAGAATTAGAAAAATTAGAATGTCTAACATCTCTTAAACACATTAAAATTGGAGTATCTATTCCTAGTCTGAATAAAGGCTTTTATTGCTATTTGTACTGATCCTATATGCAAAAATCTATATTTTTTCTTCTTATGTTCATTTATCGCTTTTTCTGATAACAATTGAATAGTTTCATGTTCTTGATTAATAGCTATTGTCTGCTCAATTTGTTTTATAGAATAATCATGAAAAATTTCAAAAGTACCTATTGAATATATTTTTTAAATATCTTGTTTGGGTATAGTCCAATCAAATAAATCATTCTCTACTTTTTTTATATTTACTTGTACATAATTTATTTTATCTATTTCTCTAATATTATCTTCGCTAGTTTAACTAGATCTAGATTCTTTAATAGAAAATATTCTATTTAATCTATCCATCTAAGTATGTTTAATTAAGCTAAATTTAAAAAGAAGTTAAGAATGATACTTGTGCGAATAATAGGACCACCCAGCCAAACAGGACCACCAACATGCCATTCTCGGCTACCAAAGAGCTGAGCAACGTTTTATCGCTCTAAGCATAGTCTCAAATTCTTTCTAAATTTATCTTAACTAAATATACTCATATGGATATCTTAAATAAAATATTTGTCTAATAAAGATCTAATTTAATTCAAGTTTGCTAAGATAAATTTCTAATAAAGTATATATTTCAATTAATGCTACAATCAATTCACTTAATGTAAATTCCAAAAGAAACTCTGGTTCAAAATTTAACCAAGGCTGACTCATACTACACTACCCCCAGCAGGCTTAAAAGGCTCTAATACCAAAAAATGAGAATCGCTATTACGGGATTTTCTAGGATTAATTCATGAGAGAGTTATAGCTTATGAGTACATTTTGTACTTATAATTTTAGCATACGGGTATATATTTTTTTATTATTTTCTAATTAAATATTTATTTCTATTGATCGTATATCTAGTATTATCTATTAATCTATAATAATCTAAAAAAGGAGGCAAATTTAAATTTTCTATTATTAAAATTTATTTTTCAAAATTAACTAATCTAGGTCTAAGTATTTTTAACTCATCCCTTAATTGATATATTAACCTATCTATATCTTTAATTTTTCTTTTAATATTTTCCATATTTTTAACCTAAAGGTATCTTACTAAGTATTCTATCTAATCTTTTTATTAAATATCTATTTTGCATTATCATATTATTATAAATTTTTATTAATTTGTCCCATCCCGAAATAGGGTTGCTTTAGGCAATGCTCTAACCTTAGCTTCACAAGGAGTTCTAATCTAAAATATTTCATCCCTCTAGTTTCTGTTGCAGGCCATTTGAATTTTTTAATTAATAGAATAAACTCCTATGCATGATTTAGTGATTCTCCTATATAAAGGATTTCTCTATAACTTGACTGGAAAGATATTTTTTTAAACAAGATAAACATAATTTATTCTTTTAAAATGGTGGGAAAGAAAACAAAATAACCTACATGACAAACTTCTAAACATTAGTAATTCCAACAAATGAACTCTATAGATCATAGGAATTTAGCTTAGCTTACCAATTTTGATAGCACTTTATACACATTAAATGAGTGCATTTGGGCAACACAACCTTGGTGTTTATCTCCAAGCAAATTCCACATTCCTCTTCTCTCTCCAGATTAATTTTAGAGAGCTTTCCTCTATCCATCTCACCTTTCTTTTTGTAGTTAGAACAAATATCTTTCTATTTCTTTTCTTCCACATCATTGATTCCTCTTTGAAGTTGCAGTAAAGATGGAAATATCACCCCTATCAACAAGACCAAATGGATAAAAATGTTTCAATACTAACAACATGATTACAAGAAAATAAGAAGATAAATAAAGCAGCAAACACACCAGAATTCTCAAAAAAATATCAGTTACCTTCAAGATACTCATCATAGAATTCTTTTAAACTGGCCTTTCTTTCCTCAATGGACATTGTTGTTTTTCCTACCTCATAAGCCTATTACACAACATCATATTATTACACACCCTTGACATTAAGGAAAAGACAATAGTGTTAGCAACTAGATAGCCATTCCAGTGTATCAAAAACATCAAATGTTTTATAGAAATAAAAGGCAAATCACCCTGTAGCTGAGAATTTTAAGAAATCCCAATGCACTAGTAAGATGGTAATCTGTCCACTAAATAAGAAAGAGGAAAACTATGTAGTTGGACTATAGAATAACTTCATTTGAAGGCAGACCCCATTGAATTCCCTTAGATATTTAGAAGCCCTGTGTCATGAGCAAATGCGTGCCAATTAAATTCAAAGAGCAGAATGAAATCACTAGGTATCAACAACAACCCAATTCAAATCTACATTTACTGTGATTGAATGCTTATGGTTAAATTCAATGGTAAATCATAACACTTTAGGTCAATGGATGAAATTCACTTCTGAAATCGAGTATAAAAAACCTAGAAAGGAATAAAGAGAAAAAGACTAAAAAAAACAAAAACCTAGCTATAATGAAAATCAAGGGTATCTTTGCCTTTGACTCAGTGAACAAGATGAGAGATCCTATCAGTAAATGAATCACTCACATAGTGCATAGACCCAATGATATGCCCTTCAAAACTCACTCATTATCCTTAATTATCAAAAATTAAAGCAACAAAAAAAATACAAGAAAATGAAGGATTAAAGATCAAATTTCCTCAAAATTAATTCAATCAAAGGTAAAAAAGAAATTGAAAGAAAGAATTGAAAAGCACACCTTACATCGATGATGGCAAGACTAAGGCAGTTTTGAGTGTGAAAAGCTGCATTGCTATTATGAATGAAATCCTAAGAGACATGGCTTTTCCCGTTGAATTGAAAACCAAAACAATGGAATTAGATCTAAGAATCTAGATTCAAAATCAAAGAAGCCCTCTATTAAAGTACGTGGGAAACTGGATATCAAAGGTAAAAGAAGAAAAAAATTTGATAATTTAGGTAGAAGAAGAAGAAGAAGAGAGAATTGGGGAAGATGCAAATGTTTTAAGGTTATTGAGATAGCATGACAATAGATCATTAAAGAAATGGAAAAGGGGAGGCGTTAGCATCGAAAATAAAAGGGAGAAAGAGAAGGCAAGGGTAAGGAAGACGGCGAGAGAAAGGGAGAGGGCAAGGCTAAGGGCAAGGGAGGAAGAAGAAAAACAACAAGGCAGGGAGAGAAAGAGGAGGAAAAAATAAATAATTTATACCTAGGGTAAAAATGAAAATAGCAATAAAATATTTTTTCGTTGCTATTTTAACAAAAGAATGTCTTTTTCGTTGCTAAAATAGCAACTAAAAACACATTCCGTTGCAATTTTAGCAACAAAATTTTTTTTTTGCTAAATTACTAACGAAATTTGTTTCCATTGGTGATTTTCATTGAAAATTTTTGCTAGTGCCTTATTTAGTAACGGAAATGCAATTTCATTGCTAAATTTCGTCATATAATTGTGGTGCTTAAAGTTCCCTCCATTTTTAGCAATGAAAGACAACCATTTTCTATTTTCGTTGCTAAAACTAAAAACTTCCACCAATTTTAGCAATGAAATTTGATTTCCATTGCTATTTTAAGATTTTCTAGTAGTGATTCCATTACTCCTAATGGCATTACAAGGACTAAAGTAAGTGTTCAAAAAGTCTACAACACCAAAATGGATAAAAAAGATTTGGGCTAATGACATTGATACAATAGTGCATCATATAGTTCATCTGCAAGAGTAAATACAAGAATGCATTTGGATTGGTAGGCTAAATCTAGAAAGGAATGATAGAGCCTTATACATTATTGTGGTTGTTTCTTTCAAATATAGAGCCTTATACAAGGTTGTGATGGATTCCTTCAACTATCATCCAAAAATGTGGGAGTTAATGGAAACTACTTGTTTTATAGGAGATAGATTTTATAGAAAACCTATTATTAATTTTTTGTTAGAGTTGCTAAAATGGGAGTGTTAAGAAGCAATACTAAATCTATAATGGTATTGAGAAGTGCGCGTAATATGCATCATCCATAGGTGGACTAAAGTTGTATATTTTGGTGCGTCACAACCTTATACATTTGTATGATGTTAAATACATCATATAAGACATGTGTTCCTTAAAAAGAAGGAAATAACATAATAACACATATTTCATACCATGTGTGCTTAATTGACCAAGGTGTGATATGCGCTGGAGCTATACTTGAATTTAGGTTTGCTCTCAAAGGCCCGCTTTTAGGGTCCAAGATTGGAAGAGGCTCACTATAACTCATAAACTGTCTACTTCACAATAAAAAGGGTCAATTCCAAATTATTGTTGGTAGTCAATCTATGAAGGCATCTACTATGGGCTCAAAGAGGTAGGTGTCATGGAGTCGCCACCCAAAAAGACATTAGAAAATAAATCTTGATCTTTTTATGCCCAAATAGATATTAGTGTTTGGGACATCACTTTTATTTGGCCCATTGATTACGTGTTGTTTTATAATTAGGTTTTTAGCATTAATCCACTCGCCTCTCTTGCATGATGCATTTGTGATAAAATTAAATAAACATCCTAATAAAATTAAGAAAACAGCAAGTAAAGTGATAAACAAGATAAATCCTACTTAATTTATTACAAAGGCAAATCGTCCGACAAAAAAATAAACTATATACATAAATTAGGGCATTCATTTAGATTGGAAACATTGGCTCCCTCATGCATATTTTACAAAAAAAAAAACTCTTTTATTCTTTACATGATTTTTGGGTTGAAAAATTGAACAATGGTTCATTTTACTTAGGAAAATCCCAAATTAATTTATAAAAATGATTTTAAGTGACTTTTCCATTTAAAGCATGTACGAAAATAATTTTATTACTCCCTATTACATTCCCTAAAGTGAAATACATCTAAAATAAATAAAATAAAGACAAATAATAAATAAAATTATAAATAAAGTGAATACAAATAAAACAAAATAAATAAAGAGGGAAAGGAACCAATTAGGGGCATAACTCCTAATGCATGATCATCCCATGAGATTCTCCAAGGGTACATAGAATCAATAACTTATAAAAAACTACAAAATAAAATCAATTAACATTATAAAGCATATAAAATAAAAAGCAAATAAGATACATAATAATGTTACAAGAAATTAAAACACGCATGCAAAAGCAAAAACATTACAGAAAGACATAGAAAATGAATTAATACACCAAATATCAACAAAATAACACAAAGAAAAATAAAAGGACATAAAACACATCAAGATAAGCCTAAATTTGGCTACAGATGCCTCTGGGTAGGTGACGGATGCCCACAACCAATAGAGCAATTGGGAAAAAAGAAATCACCACGACATCCCGTCTGTCGTATTGTTACACGACCATCTAAAGTGGTTTTTTCCCATTTATCATTCGAGGGGCAAATACAAAAAATTAAAAATCAACAAAAAACTCACCAAAATCTCAAACCAACCTAGATATATGAATAAATGGATCTAAAACATGCCAAACTTAAAATTCTAGCCCTAAATCATGTTTTAACCAAACAATAATAAAATTAACACCTAAAACAACATTTAAAAAATAAATTTACTATTATACATTTATGGAGGAGATCATGCCAAAGCAACATTCTATCATGTAAACAGGTTCATACTAGTATGACATTCGATTGAACATATAGATCTAAATAAATAACACACAAGGATGCATTTATTTTTATATTAAACAATATGTACAACATGATGAATCTAGAGAGAAAAAGAGGGAGGAAAGCCTAAAATATTATCCTCAGTAGATATTTTGACCCTGTATGCCTTAAAGTCCAGATATTTGCTCCGACCTTGGTTTCGTGTTCAAGAAAATAAAATGATTTTATGTGTATTTTTGTTGGATTAAAAAAGTGTGCAAAAATTTTGCCCTGGAGAGAGAAGAACTAATTTTCTCCTTCTCCAAAAACTATTCTTGTAGGGGGATTGATCCCTTAAAATTTAGGCCAAAATCCCCCAGTAATCATATCTTCCATTTTGGAAAACCAAAAATGTGGAAAATTTGAAAATACAACCCAAATTGCTATCCTTAAGGACAGATGGCCGCCCCTTAGATGAAAGCCTTGATTTTACAAAAAATGCCTCTAATTTGACCTAAATAAGAGGTAAGTGGCCACAAATGATTGTCCTTTATATAATAAACAACTATTTTTCTTGATAAAGGAAAAAATCAAGGTTTTTAGTGCTCTTTTGCTAAAACCTTAAAAAACACATGGAATTCATAAAATTTTCATAAAAATGTGAAAACTCCAAATCAGAGCTTCCAAATTTGTGTTCTTTATCAGAAATATATTATTTTCTCATCATCAGGCAACCCTGATCTAAGCTACCTTAGGCCACGGTATCTGAAGCTATCCCAAATTTTGGGGAGCTGGTGCACTAATGCCAAAGTAAGCTAAAATTCAAAGTAAAGGATAAAGATGCATAACTGAGGTAGTGAATCTCTTGGTTAATTATCTTACAACATGTACCATTTGAGGCAGTAAGTCTCTTGGTCGGGTAGTTATCGTTAACTTGTCGATATTTAACCCTTGTTTGGGTAGTTAACATCAGTTTGTGGATGTGTTAACCCTTGTTTGAGTAGTTAACATCACTTTGTCGATGTGTTAACCCTTGGTTGGGAAGTTAACATAATTTTGTCAATGTGTTAACCTTTGGTTGGGTAGTTAACATAAGTTTGTCGATGTGTTAACCCTTGGTTTGGTATTTAGTATTAATTTGCCTATGTGTTAACCCTTGGTTAACTATCTGATTAGCGCCAACTTTTCAGCATGAAAAATCAAGATGAGTTGAGTGTATCTGATTATGCCAGCTTATTGGCATGCAGAATCAGATTGGTCTATTACATTTGCTTAGCGACAGCTTGTCAACATGCAAAATCAAATAAGATTGAGTAATGATGGGTTAGTGCCATTTGTTGGCATACCTAACCTTGCAATTGTAGTGGTTAACACTATTTGTAAGCGTGTTTGCCCCCTTTTGAACAATATTCTCTTTGAAGAATTTTTGGCAAATATGCATCTATATGGAGTCACTGATAGTATGTGCCTAAAGCTTACTTTTCATATTTGTAGGTCTACCTTGGAGACACTGCAGCATAATTCTTTCCCTCATCATTGAAAGTCATAATAACCTTTTAAACTATAGGCCTCTTTCAGTGTGTTTCAGTTTTATACTGTGATCTTGGCTAGATTTTGTACACTTCCTAATGACTATGTCATCATTTTATAAATTGGCACAAATGTAAGGAAAACCATCATTATTAGGGCTATTGACACGTCTGATTTTGCTATATGTTTTCCCTAAAATTTACATTGTCATCAAGTTTTCACCTCTTATCCAATAGTTCCTTATTATCAACATCAACCTTATAGCTTCTGATGTGTTTAGATCAAAACATCCCATGCTCTAAAAAAGCACGGTTTATTACCAAAAAGTCCTCTTAATTATAGTACAAATGAATATTAACTCATATGATGGCATTCTAATCATTATATAGCTCTAGCTTTAGCAATATTCCATTCTATCCTTATGATAACCTAGGCTTTCCTAGGCACTCAGCATCAAAAGTTTAGAAAAGTGGCATTTAGGGATAGTGCAGCTGGTGAGACAAAGTATCGATCCTGATGTTAGGATTTGCTGTGAAAAATCCAATAGCTTGTTGAGAATGTTTTTAAGTTTGATATAGGACTCTACTTGTCTGGTCATGATTACAAAAAAGAATAATCCCACATCTTATACCTAACAGTAAAGACATGTCTAGTTCATAGTGAGTGTACTCCATAGCTTGCTTCCCATCAGATCTAGTATGAAGACAATTGACACCCTATGTAATTTTGCAATCTTTTTCCACCTCCATTCTAGTCAGTTTAACAATTCCTTTGTCCAAAGGGGAACTGGGATGACTTTGGACCACTTTCCTTAACCTTTCTAGAGTTAGGAAATATCCTTACTTCTTTTTTGTTGTGCTTCCTTTTATTTTCAACCTATCCGGGTGACATCTTGTGATTAGGTGGGTTTCTTGGCCTATATTCAATAAAAAAAGCCATATTTCATTCTTGATTCATAAATACTTTATCCTTCATGATATCTTGAATTATAACTATGTTATTAGTATCTTTTAGTGTGTTTAGAATAATGTTTTGGTGTTAATTTGTTTAATTTTGTGTTTAGTTTTTAAGTTTCTAATTTTATGGACTAAATTGCAACTTTGGTGTTTATTAGGTGTTTAATTGAAGAAATATGTAATTTTCATGGAGAAAAGGAGAAAGTTAGTTTACAAGGGATTTTAAAGAGTCAAAAGTTATGTTGTAGTCCAGAACCAAGTTTCTCGGTAGAGGAGAATTTCTCCTCGGTATTCTCCTCTACAGAGGAGAATATGAAAAGACAGTCGAAAAGGCCACCTTGATAGAGGAAGAATCTTCCTCTACTGAGGAGAGCTTAAAATCATGTAATATAGGAAAACCTTCTTTAGTGGAGGGGAATTCTCCCTCTACCAAGGCAAGCTAAAAGTCACAGAGGAATTAATCTCTTTAGTGAAGGGGATTTATCCCTCTACCGAGGAAAAAAGTCCCAATATGATTAAATTTCTATTTTCTCTAGAATAGGAAGTTAATTGGTAGCTTTTTTCTTCCTTCTAAGGTATTTAAATAGATTAAAATACCCATATAAAGGGGGATGGATTTTCTTAAAGTTTTAGATGTAGTTTTCAAGAGGTGATTAACCTAGGGTTTAAAGCTGTAATTTTGGTGTTCTGTGAAGAGATCAAGAGGAAGCTTGAAGCTTTATGTGTATTGTATCTTTTCATTTCAATTTTTCTATTATTTTTAAGATAAATAGTGAGTAGTTTTCTTTACTTTTCATGAGGGAAACTTGAACCCTCATTCTTTTGTTGTAATGACTTTGGTTTGTGCTTAATTTCAATGTAAGTGTATTATTTTCTTAATTCATAGGCTAATTCCTATCTTAAGTTATGTTGAATTGATGTTTGATCTATTGAATAAATGGTTAATTATCAATTTCATCTATCACTTATCATTTGAATGTTCTTGGTTAATTTACTTATGTTGATGCATGATTATGTTCAAAAAATTAAGGCAATAATGTTTTAATCTAGAGTAGAATTAAGACTAAGAATTCTGAATTAAAAATAGGCTAGAGTTGAATCTTTTGAAATAGGATTTAATGAAAATTTAGGAATTTATAAACCGAATTGATATGTTAAGTATTAGATTGTTCATAATCAGAGAGTTTAATGCATAGAATGATATTCTAAATAAGCTATTTATTTTACCTTGGTTTTCCATAATCACTTGTGTTATTTTTAATCAAGTCATTGCAATAGAGTTTGGGATGGATAGTTCCTTTAGTATAAATGTTTTAATATTGAATTTTACCATATTTTGAAATCTTGTTCTATTTTTAGTTTCACAATTTGTTGGTTTATTTTCATTATTTTATTTGTTTAGTATTTTTTTAACTTAGTTAATTAATCATCACTCTAAAACTTGGGAATTCTTTTACACATTGCTCACTCTAAAATCTGGAATACACAATTTACACAGTCCTTAGGGTATGATATTTTAATGTCTTAATCTTATTTTCCTATATTACTTAACTTATCTAAAACACTTGCTAGACATTGGTCAAGTTTTTGGCACTGTTGCCAATGACTGGCATTTATTTTAGATTTTAAAGTGAATTTTGTGTGCTATTATTCTTTTATTTCTATTCTTTATTCTTTTATTTATTTTATTCTTTGTAGGTGTCAATAGTGCATGGTAAGAGACGACCCAATTTAACCTGTTGACCCTACAATTGCGAGGACTTTACATAGACTAAGGCGGTAACAAAGAAACAATATGAATCCACTAGAAGAGCCATCACTACAAAAAGAATACATTTTACCAACGAATTTTTACCGATGAAATTATGCTATTTACTGATAGAAAATGAACTTACCAACTATTTTTTATTATTTTATTGATGAAATGCATCCGTTGGTAAAATGCTCGTAGGTAGCAATTTACTGGCGAAAGATTCCATCAGCAAATATTACAGATGGATTTCACCAATGAAAATGTAAAAAATAGTCCGTCGTTAATTTATTAAAAATCCATCAAATGTTTCGTCGCGTTGACCATCTACCGATGTAATATTACGTCGGTAAATCATTGGTAAATTTAATGAATAAATTATTAATTTATTTTAGCATAAACAACAACGGAGTTTTTTTTTGGTAATTTTGTTGGCAAATCTATTTAGTATAAACATTAAAAATATTAAAATGCAGCGATGGATATTTTCGTCGGTAATTTATTGGTAACATAAAAATTTTCTATTTATTTTTTATTTCCTATTTGCAAATCCCTAATTAAACACAATAAATTCAATACAAAGTGTAAAGTTTAAATTAAAAATATATATTATAATTCAAAATTAATATATAAATTGTAACTTCTGTACAAACAATATCAATACAAATATATATTGTTCATAATGTTTTGTATTATTATGCATAAAATTATATAAAATTCTATTTGTACAAGTACCGTGTAAATCACAATACCAAAAACAAAAGATCTATCTAAACAGCAACATAGTCTAAAGATGAAGAAAAATAACAAGTGAATAGATTTTTTTACTACTAAATAGAAAGTTGTCATCTTGGACCCGACAATTCTATAGCATATAGATTTTCAGTAGAGTCAAGAATCCATTCAAAGCTCCATGATGGAACCAAATCAACCTCCTATTGCACCACCTCCACCTTTTGCCACTTCTCCCACCTCTCTGCCAGTCTATCACCTTTAAGCATTCTCACAAGTTCTAACATTTTAAGCCACTCTATTGGAGAGCTTTGGGTGCACAACAATGCTACTTGGATTAACTACTCTACTTCAGTATCAACATACATGTTCTACAAGTTTGGATCAACAAACATTTCTAATTTATTCTCCTTCATAAGGGCTTTAACCTGCAAAACTCAAAGTGGCATTACTGGCATGAAAAAAGGCAACAACTTCAGTCAAATTATTGCTGGTAAATTTTTGGACACTTCAAATATCCCTAATCAACAACACCCATTAAAGAAAAGATACATTTAAGCATACATAGTATGAACAATTGTATTCTACCATAAGTATTTATTGCATAATAATAATTTTATGAAGATATAACTCCAAAATAATTTCTTGATTTTCTAGATTAAGGAATAAAACAAGCAAACAATTTTCTTTTTTTTTTGAAAAAAAAGTTAAAAGAGGCTCTAAAATTTCCTCAATTCTCTAAATCTTTCATTATTCTCTAAATAATATGACCTACCATTTATTTTACTAAAAGCTAATACACTCCCACCTTTAAATTTTTTCCATTGCCCATCATCTCAACTTCTTTCTATCTCTATATCTAATTACATTACTTCGAGTCTATATTTGTTCTATAATTCACAATTAATTATTAGTTAATTAAAATACACCAAACAAATTAATAATATTAAAGTGGCCAATGAAACTTGAATATCAAAGACAATAGTCAAATAAACAAGATGGTGAAAATTAATCTAAGAAAAGTTGAATGCACTCTAGATTCAAATAATGTATAGTGCAGCTTATTAATTTAGAGAATATCCAAATTCAATGTGCTTAAATTACCAAACCCAAGAATTTGAAATTGTAACAGTACCAAAACAAGGAAATCCAGCCACTAATTTGTTTATCCTTTCATTGTTCCAATAAAAAGTTAAATTCAAAACTTATAATAATAATGATAATAATAATAAGAAGAAGAAAAAAAGCTAAACCAAGAGACCATAGAAGCCTCTTTCACCCTATAAATAATACTTCCTTTTGCTTGCCACTTCCACTTAACATGGATTAGAAACTAGAGGGCTGTTGTGATTGCTTAAGAAATATCATTCTAGTTAAGTTCATCTTTTCAATTTTTATTAAATACAACCCATTAAATGTTGTAATGAAAGATAGTTTAATTAAGCCATTCAATTTAAACAACAAAGATAGTTATTTTCACTATAATGATGGACTTTAATCTTTGCCCACATCAAATTGTTTGATGTATGTGATGTGCACTGATCATTCTTTGGAAATATACAGAATCAAATAGTATAAAAAAACATTAAAATAAATGTGAAAGTGAAAACTTTATAAGTGACCATAAACTAAAAATAGTAATACTCATAATATATCTACCTACAACCCCTTTAAAGTTAGATGACTTTGACTCCTATTGAACATAAGCACAACTAAGGCATTTGTTGTCAGAAAAACAAGCCACATTAGAATCAAAACCCCTCTTATCCTTTCAAATAATTGCTTTGTATTCAAAGATAAAGATGAATTTCTTACATAAAAACTGGACATGGGTTCTTTTGGTTTGCAAGAAATTGCTCTATTTGTTTTAGTCCTAGAATATCCCTACTTACACATCAACTCATCTTAGATCATTTAGAATTGTGATTTACTCTATCATAATGTGTAAGTAATCGACTGAATTCAAGCAATAAACCCAAATGAGGTTTAAGGGGGAAAAGAAAAGATTACCTTACAGTTATCAGAATTTTACTTGAAATGCAAGCACGAAATTATCCAAGTAATTGCTAAAACTACCTATGGTTTTCTTTTATCCAGTCGAAAAAATTGTCTAGGATCAAAGGCCAAGCTTGAGTTGCATGGTAATTCCCAAAATCTGGAAAGTTAACCTATAAAAAGATAGGGTATTAAATTTTAAACTCATTTCAAGAATTGGCAGACAATAATGTACAAGTAATAATCAACAAGTCTGGTATTATAACTATAATGCTTAATATTAAAGTAATTCACATTCAACTATTTGACAACCAAGGAATCGACCAAATTAACCATATAGACACAAATTTCCCAGTAAAGATATCAAGCCACTCTTTGGCAAACTCACTAGAACAATATCCCTTCCATATTAGTAAAACTCATAACTGGCTATTGCATATTTGCTAGGCTCTTCGAAGTTGCCATCTATCAATGTATACAATGATGGAAAATAAGTAGAATTATGTCTTTGAAAAATATTTGGAGTTCCTTTTTTCTTCAAGAAAAATATGAAATTATCATACTTTACAACTGTAACTTTGTAAATTACAAGTATCTGCACAAATATGCATTCAACATTGGCAAGAGTCGATACACCAAAATAGTGCAAAATTAATAGAACAAATAAAATCATAATAGAAACTATTCTAGGAAATCACTTACAATTGGTAAGAAAATATGATTAGTTAAGAGAAATCAAACGTAACATATTTAGTTAGGAATGTCTTTTTTCCCATTCTAAGTAACTAAGTAATTCAAAGGAAAATAGTCCCAATAGTAATAATGTGTTCCTAAGAAAGTAAAATTTACTTTGCCAAAACACATTGCATCATCAGGATTCACTAGTATATTGTGTTTTCTGATAATTACACATTGCTTTAGGCCAAGAGAAACCAAAATTAGGTAATTAAAATTAATTTTGGATTTAATCTTATTCATGTTTTAAAAAAATTAATGTAGATAAGTTATCAAACTTTTTTCTATATTGATGTTTCTCAAAGGAAATGTGGAAATATTCTAGAGATAAACTTGCAGAGTTGGGCAATGCAGACTCAAATTTGAAAATGTGTTCTACAATCCAATCAAATAGAAGTTATGAGCTCTCTGCCACTTCTTGTAAGTGTTTTTTATTTTGGATCTGTAAATAATATATTAATAATTTACAAGCCTAATGTTTAATATTGAAGTGGGGTGTAAGTAATAAGTTATGAGGATAAAGAGCAAATTGAGACATACAAGTAAAAGCCCACTGAACTGAGTTTTTAAAGGGTATTTTGTAGTACCATTTTTTTTGTTTTTCCAAAGATTTTGTAGTATTATTAAAGTAGGGAACTTTATGTAGACACCTAAGCATATGTTTGTAGAATCATTAAAGTTTAATTTAGTGCTAAGTTTTTCAAATATTGTTCTTAAGTCCATTCTCATTTGTGCATAGTTTTTGTTTATTTTTCCTCATTTCTACTATTTAAAGCACAACTTTAAGATAGCCAAATACATTAAGTGAAGCGAATAATGCAATTAAGTTTTAGATCAAGGAAACCATTTACATAAAAATAGAAATATACAATTCAAAAACCCAGACCCATAATTCACAGATATTATGGATCCATAGACTAAGTAAGAACAATGGATCAGGCAATTCAACTACAATAATAAACCAAACCAAAAACCAAATTCTTAACGAGCTAACTATATAAAAAAATTCAGTCTACATCATCAATCAATAGAATTTGGCTGCCTATGATCCAAAAAATGTACAAACCAAAAAAGATCGATTAAAAGATTTACCTTGCTATATTTTTTATCTTATGGCTAGAAGCAAGAAAGTAAATAGAAGAGATGTTACAGTAGAAAGGAGAGAAGATGTAACTATGAATGAGAAGATAAAGACATCCTCCCTTCTTTATATAGTTGTGTTACCCCTTTAAGTTTCCATGTTTAATCTAACCCCTCTACTTAATTGCTATGGACTTTAGAAAAAAATTAATTTTTTTAAAAGAAAACAAAGATAATATGAATCAAAATTATGATAAATGCTATATAGAAACCCTATCGTACATAACCTAATCGACCCCATATCTCGAATCAAAGAAAACCAAGCTAAAAAGAAAACATTGAAGAAAGAAAAACCCATAAATTTTCAAAACTTAGTTACTTAGACCTCTATGCTATCAATGGCAGTGAGTTTTCTTCTTTTTAGAGGCAAAAGGTGAAGAACCAGATTTATTGATTCAAGACTAGGAGAACTTGACTTGTATTTTCCCAAATCAAAGGGACAAGGTCGATGGTGGCTGGTGATAGTGGTGTTTGGGAGACGATCGGTGGTGGGAGCAGTGAGTGACTAAGGTAAGGGCAACTGTTTCAATGATTTTTCAAAAAGTGAAAGCCTAAAGGGAAAATCAGAGAGATAGAGAGAGAAAGAAAGGGTAAGGATGAGAGATGGCAAGGAGAGGGTGGGATAGGTGATAGGAAATTCATGCTTCTAAGGTTTGCTTCTCTGCATTTTGAAAAGTATTTTAATTGTATAAAAAAATAAATTTATTATTATTTTAAAATATATGTATCTAGTAAATTTTAGTTGTATAAAAATAATAATAAATTTATTGTTATTTTAAATAAAAAAGCATTATCCATGATAATAATAAAAAAAGTTAAGTTAAAAATAAAAATAAAAATAATCTTATATTATAAATTATTATAGATTAATCTTTAATTTGATCTAAAATTTTAAGGATAACATGAGTTGTTATATATACTAATCGAATCAAATTTAAATAATAAAAAATATAAGTCAAATAGATTGAATTTGTATATCATATCAAAATATAACAAATTTTTATTTAAATATTTATAAAATTAAAAATTTTGTATATATAATTAAAATATATGCGTATGACTAAATATATTAATTATTTACATTAAAAATTATATATATAATAAAAATAACGAAATATCTAGTCTAAAATTTATTTGAAAAAAAAATGATATTTTATTAAAAAATAAAAAAGTAAATTTTAAACATTTATTTTGGATTAATAAAACTAATAGTGATGAATACTGACAAAAACAACCGTTGCGAAAAATATAAAGCCGTTATTTACCGACGAAATGGATATATCGTCGCTAAAACATTTAAAATTAAACAACATTTATATTAGCGACAGAAATTTTGTCAGTACATAAACTAAAATGTTTGATATCTTTATCGATGCAAGTTTCCATCTTTAAAACTATCACTACAAAATGGCACCACTTTTTTTCCTGCCAAATTTACTGATTGTTTTTATTTTCAATCACTAAAAATGTCATCATTTTGCAACTTCTTTATTTTTATTGATGTTTTTGTTGTTCTGTAGCTAATCCATCGGTAATATCTGCTTTTTAGCGATGAAATTTATATCCGTTGTAAATTTTCGTCGATAAAATCAATTTTTTTAGTGCATGTGAGAACCCTCTCCTTAATGATCACCACCTTTACTCGGAGGGCAAGTTATCCAAAATCGAGCCCAAAGAAATGGGATGAGACCAAGAACCATAAAGGACTATGCTACTTCTAGGTGGAATGAGGAGTATATGACTATTATGTTACCTTAAGATCATCATTTTAAGCTGAAACCTGCTACCATCACCATGGTCCAGAAGAACCAGTTCTGGGGATCAGAGATTAAAGAACCAGCTTAATATTTTGATATTTTTTTAGAGATAAGTGACACAGTGCAAATTCCAAATGTATCAATAGATGCTACTAGACTAAAATTATTTTCATTCACTCTCATTTGTAAGGTAAGGGATTAGTTACAAATGTTACTGAGCCAGTCCATAAGATCATGAGAGCAAATGCAAGAGAAGTTCCTAGTCTAATTTTTTCCACCTACTAAAATAATCACCATTAGAAATAACATTTATAATTTTCAATAGCTTTATAAGGAACCATTTCATGAGCCTTGGGAGAGATTTAGCAAACTTAGTTGTCCACACTATGAAATTGTTATACACCAACTAATGTCTACTTTTTATGTAGGTGTAAAACAAGTAACTAGGTCTCTCCTAAATGCAACTTCAGTAGGGGGTTTTATGAAGAAGATATTCGAGGAAGCTTTTCTACTCCTTGATGAGATGGCCATAAATAAAGCTTAATGGGCAAATACAAGGACCACACAAAAGAAGTAAGGAGTGCATAGTGTGGATGAATTTGTAATATTTAGGACTCAAATGGAGTTGTTAAATAAGGAGTTAAATAGGTTAAAGGTGCAAAATGTGTTAGCTTTGTCTCAAGGATGTGATACCTATGGGGAAACACATGTAGCACCTGAAAATAAGATTGAAGAAGTTGTAGGTGTAGTAGTGAAGGATCTTAATGCTGCAAAGCCCTATAATAAAACATACAATCCTGGGTGGAGAAATTACCCTAACTTTTCATAAAGTGAAAGGAACCATGCTTCAACATCCAACCCTCGACCTGAATCTCTCTTTAGTTAAAACATAGCTCCCCATGCTAACAACCATTAACCATATCAAGCACAAGCCCTATCACACTACTTATCCACCTACCAAGCTCTACCTTACCAACCACCAGGATTTCAACCAAAATCTCAACCCTCACAAGATAGGAAACAAAACTTAGAGGAGAAGTTTGCTAACTTTATAACCACACAATCCACATTCATGGAATTTCAGGATGCTAGATGGAAATCTCAAGATGTGTGGATGAGAAATTAAGATACCTCTATTAGAAATCTAGAGAAATAAGTTGGGCAACTTGCAAATTCTTTATTCGATAAGAGTCATGGTACATTCCTTTCTAATGTGGATCATAACCCTAAGGAGGAAGCAAAAGCAACAACCTTGAGAAGTAGGAAAGAGGTAAAAGTGAATGAAAAAGGTAAGATTTCTTTACAATCAGTGGAACTAACAATAGAGGTAAGTATTTTTTAGCCTAATTTTAATAATGAAATGCCTCCTATTGTTGAAAAAGGTAAAGGTAAGGAAAAATCTATTTTTAATATTGATGAGTCTAAATTGCCTTATCCTTCTTTAGCTAGGAAAAAAAAAGTATAACAAACAATTAGCTAGATGTCTTGATATGTTTAAAAAGTTACATGTCAATCTACCTTTTGCTGAAGTTTTATTACACATGCTTAAATATGCTAAGTTTATAAAAGAGTTATATTCTAATAAGAAAAAGCTAGAGGTTGTAGGTACGATGCAATTATTTGAAAATTGTAGTACTATTTTGAAGAACAAAATTTCTAAAAAATTAAAAGATCCAGGGAGTTTTACTTTACCATGTGAATTAGGAGGAAATTTTGTTGGACATGTTTTATGTGATTTAGGTGCAATATAAATTTGATGCCTTACTCTATTTATAGGAAATTAAATTTGGGACACATCAAGAAACCCAAATGACACTACAGTTAATGGATAGGTTCGTGAAGAGGGCAAAGGGCATAATAGAGAATTTGTTAGTGAAAGTTGGAAATTTCATCTTTCTAGTGGATTTTGTGGTAATATACATGAAAATGGAAAGCAAAGTACCCTTAATAGTAGGAATGCCATTTTTTAACATGGCTATAGACACTGGGCTTGAGTCAGCCTCTATTAGGGTTACCTAATGAGGATAGTGTTATTTTGGAGATAGTTAGGAAGTAGTAGTGCTCTCTTTTCCTATACCAGTGTTCATTTCAAGAAAATGTTTTCATCAGGTCTTTGAAGGAAAAAATGTTCTTTTGAAAGCCATATTCTCATTTCTTTCATTAAATAGAGTGAAGTCATTATAATTCTAGCTATTAGCTGACTTAGGAGTGAGTCACGGTCTTGACTCAAGAGTTAGGTCCGTGACTGACCTCTGAGTCACGATCTTGAGTGACTGGTTCACTCTCTATTCCTACCCACAACTCGCTAGCAAGTCATAGCTTGGGTCCATGACTTACCAACAAGTTATGGCCCTAGTCTATAACTTATTGCTTTTTTACTAAAACTGGGTTGGGCCCCACTAAGTCAACCCATTAGTCACAGTCCATGACTCAAAATAGTCAAGCCTTTGACTGGATTTTTTCAACCAAAATTCTAGTTTCTTACCCTACGAAATAGGGATAATTTTTAAAGAAAAAATCTTCAATTTTTCCTTTATCTTGATCCAAAATAATTAAGGACTGATGGGATGGTTTTCTTTGGATTAAAGAGCAATAATCAATAGGAGAGAGAAAAAGGAAAAAATGATTTTAGTGGAAAAAATAACCTTGGTTTAGAGCTCTCCAGCTTCAAAAATAAATCACATATGAAGTAAGAAGAGGAGGAGAAAAAAGGCACTCTCATTGACTTAAAATATAGCAATACTGAATGTAATGTAAGAGGATAAATTCCCAACCTTTAAGCACACTTTAATTTTCATTTTTACTAAGAGTTTATTTGGTTTTTTTAAGCTTCGAGTGCCCTATTTTTATTTGCCTTATTGTATATATCTTGTGTATATTGATGCCCTGTGTTCTTTGTGTAAATATCTCATCATGGCCATATTTTTGTGTGTTTTGACAAGTTATGCATGAGTCTTTTTTTATTTATAAGTTTGGATGATTTTTATGCCTTTAATTACCATTTTCTCTCTCTAGAGCATATTTTCTCTCACTATATAAATCTATGCAAAGAGTGTTCTTCGATGTTTTTAGCTTTATATTAAGTTTATATGTTGTTTTTAGAAAATTTAGAGGTGTTTTCCATTATTTTTGTTCTTTAGATTTGACTTTTAGACCTTTGAGTTTAACCATGGCATCGTTCCAACATTGCTTGATCATCTCGAGCTAACTCACGAACCCAGTCTGTGAGTGAGTCATAGACCTAGTTCGTGACTCACTCAATAAGACGAGTTCATGAATCAATCGGAGACAATTCATTAATTGCAGGGAAGGGATGTGACTCATCCTAGTCAAGGCCGTGACTCGACCTCTTTAAGGCCGTGACTCACCTATCACCTTGAGTGAGTCTATGACTCACTCCCATTCACTGTTCCTTAAGTTTATTTTCTTTATTTGGTAGGAGTCTTATCCCATTTTGTTCTCTTATATATATTCATATGTTCATTTTAAGTAAATTTAGCTTGCATGCTTGTTTTTACTTTATGACATAATCTTTATCCATTATTTTACTCTTATCTAATCAATCACTATCTTATTATTTTTTAGTCCATGAACATACGGGATTTACTTGGAGAAACCTGTGGAAAAATAAAAGAGATCCGTGCGGATCCGGAGAATTTACTTAATTAATTTAGTTTCTTTATTTTAGTTTATTTATTTATTTTGCTTGATTCAAATTATTTGTATTTTTTTCTTGTATCATTATTATTATTTATCTATAATAATTAGTAAAAAAGTTTATTTCAGTATAAAAACCAAGAAAATAAACTAAATGTTTTTTATTTAATTAATGGGGATTTTATCAATAAAATTGATTAATGTCCTATTTTAAATCCAAACCACATGAACATAATTTTGTAAATATGCATGCAGGAATCAAAATTACCATATTCAATGAATATCCCGATTATGTCTATTTATACATTTGTTATTCTGGTTTCTTGTAAAATGTTTTATTTGAGCGATAAATTAAAACAAACTAAATAATCCTTTATGTTAGGACCAATGTCCTTAACTCACTGTGATTTATGTATGTTTTATCGCTTTCTACGTGTTTGTGTGGTTCTTTTATTTCTTTATCTCATAATTCATGAGAAGAAGATTAAGGTAATTGACCATAAATAATTAATTGTATTTGCCATTAACAAAGTATACGAGTAGGGGTGAGATCCGAACTATCTTTGGTTTTCAATTTCATAAGGTAATAGAATAACTTTCCCATCGTTCAATAGGGTGGTGACTTCATAATGCATGCCTTGTGATGCTCAGTAGACATCTTGTTGGTTGATTATTAGTGAATAGACAGGAATATTATAATATATTTTCTCTTGCCTTTTTGAGGCTTGAGCACAATGCATTTCAAGTTAGATCCTTGACTATTGAGAAGTGATTGGCTTTCACAAGTTAAACGAAACTTGATCCGATGCCTAATGGGGTTCGGCATAAATCACAATGGACACTTCACTGGGGAATAATGTCCTATTTTAAACCTAAACCACATAAACATAATTTTTGAAATATGCATGGATCAAAATTTCTAGATTCAATGAATATCCTAATTTATCTCTGTTTATAATTTGTTATTCTAATTTCTTGCAAAACATTTTATTTGAGTGATAAATTAAAACAAACTAAATAATCCTTCACGCTGGGACCAATGTCCTTAACTCACTACGATTTATGTATGTTTTATCGCTTTTTACATGTTTGTGTGTTTCTTTTATTTCTTTATCTCATAATGCATGAAAAAAGATTAAGATAATTGACCATAAACAATCAATTATGTTGCCATCAACCATGTATATGAGTAGGGGTGAGATCCTAACCATATTTAGTTTTTGATTTTACAAGGTAATAGAATCACTTTACCTATGTGTTATTGGGTGCCTACTCCATAATGCATGCATTGTGATGCTCGACAAATGTGTTGTAGGTTTATTGTTAGTGAATAGATAGGGATACTCTAATATACTGTCCATGACTTTTTTGAGGCTCAAGTGCATTGCGTATCAAGTTAGATCCTTGTCTATTGAGAAGTGATTGGCTTTCACAAGTTAAACGAACCTTGATATAATCCTAGGCCCTAAAAGAGGGTTTCAACAACAAAGTGAATGCCTAATCGGGTTCGGCACGCGTCGTAGTGGCAACTCCGTTGGGGAATTATTTGAGATTTCATTTTGAAAGCAACTTGGTTGGTGTAATATAAGCAATTTTTTACGGCTTGATTACTTTAGTTTCTTCCAAAATAGGTAGCATTAAAACATGTTACATCCTTAGATTTAAGTTAGGCATCCCTGTTTAACGTCAGTGTAATCTCAAATCATGACCCTATGTTTACTTAATTTATGGAAACATTAGAGAGGACCACCAGCCTAAGTCTCATACCTTTTTTAGATATATTGAATGGCGACCTAACCAATTTTTATGCTCACGATGAGCTAGACCTATTGGTAGGGACCATACTTGGATGGCCCTAAAGTTATACTGCCAGACCAAAGCCCTATGTAGTGACATAGATACTTCCCCTAAGTAACAACTACAATAATGCTTTGCTTGCTATTTGGATACCTATATACTTAGTTGGGTTCTAATAAACTAAGGTAGGTTATAATAAAATGTTGTCATACCCCAATAGGCCTATTTTTGTTTGTTTGAATGACACGGGTATATAGAGATCAATAATGCATTTGCTTGCACTTTAAATAATAGAGGTTATGTTGCCTATGTTTTGTCAATCATTATACATGTTTATTGGGTTCGCTGTGAACCTATGAATCAATCCCACCTAGGAAAGAGGTCGTACAACCTCCTGTATGGGAGAAATAAGGTTGGAAGAGCTGTTCTTGATTTGTGCATGTGTTCTAAAAATAATAGGCCATATGCCCATGCATAATGCTAACTAGGTTTTTTTAGCCATTATAAAGTCATCCATGTGGTTTGAGAATTTGACTTGCTATGGGAAGATGAGTATTACTTGGATGAGTTTTGAGCCTCAATTTCTTGGGGAATTCACTCAGGAGGAAATCATGACAGCTCTGCTCGATGAATATTGGTAGTAGGAAGTCCTTTTTGAAGTATTAGAAGATTAAAGCCTCGATTGAGGGTTAGCAGTTACAGTCATCATAGAGTTAGTAGGCTGGTTCAGGAGTCTGGATGGGCGTCTAGTCAAAAGGTCTTTGTCAGGTTAGTTTGATTTAGCATCAGAGGCAGATTTGGGTTTGCCTAAAATCTTTGAGGTAGCATTTGAAAGAGCATATATGATGGATCCAACATGGACTGAAGTTGTTAACAGTCAGGAACTAGATAAAAGGCTTCGTGAGTTTGAAAGGAGGATAAGATCCATAATGACTGATATGATGAACTCTTTGACATAGCCCTTTGGCTAATAGCCTTTAATAGTTGTTGCTGCCTATAAAGAACCTATGACTATTGGAGGTACTCGTATCACTACCCAAGCAAGGCCTTATTTAGTAGCTGAGTCAAAAGAAATTACGTGAAAAGTTTAGCTTGTAGAGCAGCGAAGGGATAAAGGAATTGCACTTGAAGAGGACTTCATTCCTGAAAGAAAAAAAAAAGAAGAGCTACCTGTAATGCAAGCTCAAAAAAGAAAGCAGTCTAGGATGGAAGACCCAATCCTTAAAAAGATGGAGGAGAAAATAGAAGTGATGGCTTGGGTATTATCAATAGGAAAAAGGGTTAGCCCGGAGGATAGTGATTTGGAAAGTGAAGATGTACTCCCTCAACAGTTTAAAATACCTGACCTGCCTAAGTTTGATGGCATGTTCGATCCATCTACCCACATTAAGCAGTATACCTTGGTCATAAAGTGCACTACTCTCACTAAGAGGTAAAAGGTTAACTATTTTAGCTTTAGTCTTACTAGCCCTACCATCGATTAGTATCATGAACTAGATAGGCATGCCAAGGAGGACTGAGATATGTTGAGAAAAGAATTTTTAAGGAAATACGATTGTGGTATGAGGATGGAAGTTACTTTGAAGGACCTCGAGCTGCAGTAGAAATCGGACGAATACTTTTACAAGTATATTACAAGTGGAGGAAATGGGTAATGGAAATGAAAAAAAAGTCTGATACTTCTGACCAAATTAGACTTTTTATTTGGAATGTTAGTTCCTATTTGAGGGAAGGCTTAAAGATGAAATGGCTAAAGGTTTGGGAATCATTAAAAGACATCACCATTGAAGCTGAGGGCAAATACCTAGCTAAGAAAGAAAGTTTTATAAATAGCATTGGTTTTGGTTCTAGGCATCGAGTCTATAGAACTATGACAGGCAAAGCTAATGGTACGAATGCAACTGAAAAGATAGCTAAAGTATGTGCCACCTGATAAATCCAATTTAGCGTTTAATTGTAGTATATTTGTGTTTGTGTTTGTGCCTTATTTTGCGTGTTTTTAGTGTTTTAGGTGTTAAATTTCTCTTGTTATACCTAATAGAATTATATTGAGATTTATCAAGTTTTTGTATGTTTAATGGTGTAATTTTGACTTTTGTGCTGAAAATTGATTTGCATACGGGAGAGACCAAAGTGTCTCAGCCGTGTATATAGCAGAATCCCCAATTTGCACAATTTCATCTTAGCACTCAGAAGAGAGCATTTGTCTTATCCATGTCCAATGTACTTGAGAGGGACCATTTGTCTCTACTATGTCCAATGTAGAGTTCAAGGATGATTCAGTCTAGAAAGGTGCACTCAACTGAGACAAAAGTGTCTCAGCCATGTCCTAAAGCTACAATACTATTTTGGCCGATTGGACACGGCTAAGACAAAAGTGTCTCCACCGTGTCCATCTATAAGTGATATAAAAAGTTGAGTTCTATTTGGCTAAAGAGGAAAAGGAGCAGACATTTTAAATCTAGGCTTTTCTTTTTTCATTTTTTAGGGTTTTCTCTTTATTTCTATTATAGTGCAGATTTATTTTAATGTAAGCTTTAGATTAGGTTTATTTTTAATGCAAGTTTTAGGGTTAGATTAAATTTTCTACAATTAGTTTTAGTTTTATTTTTCATTTTGCTAGAGTTGGAGAAGAAGGCTTAGATTCAACTTGGGGCTTCATCAATTACAAGGGGCTTCATGGTTTTCTTCTTTCCTTTCTTCTTTTACTTTATTAATGTTTAGTTTGTAGTTTTATTATTAGGGGATCTATGAATCCCCATATCTATGTAATGGATTGAACCTATCTTTGATTTATATATGCTTGAATGTTATATTCTTTATTGAGATTATTCATTTATCTATTTTATTGACCATTTGATCATTTTATTTCTTTTGAATGAATGATTATTATGTTTGTAGGAATGGGTATTTCCATGCTCTATTCTTACATTTTCTACATCTAGAGTCCTCGATAATTCCAAAATAAAGGTCTTAAACTCTCTTTGTAGACTGTATTTGATTCAAAAATAGTTAAAAAGTAGATAGGAATTGAAGTAGTAAGCTCCGAAATGGGATACTAGTTTATATCTAGGTATTAGGACTTGTGCTTATGCTGGCTATCAGAAAAGCTTTGGAATGGGATATTGGGTAGTTAGAGTAGTAGGCTCTAGAATGGGATATTAGGGGTTTAGTTGGGTTTTCCACATTTAATCCATATATTTCTTTGTTGTTTAATTCAATGCATTGGGTATAGGGAGGATTATAGTACCTTGGTTTTTTTTTAATTAATGTTTAATAATTGATAGAATGGTGAAGGAGGGAAAGTTGTAGCCTCTACGAGCTAAACCCGCCAGAAGCTAAGGTTAGCCTAATCATAGGGCTAATTAGTATTGTATGTACCATCAGTACACTAGTCATTTGATAGATTATTGCAGAACCCTATGCGATAGGATCCATGGTTTCGTTGATCACAAATAGATCACTAATCCAGGGAAAAGGGAAAAGAAAAAGGGAGGTTATCATGCAGTTCCACCCCCTATGTCAATGATCGGCCTGGGGCTCTCAGAATGGCATGTGCTACGTGATCTATATGGTAACAAGTATCTGGCCATTACTAGCCCCGAACAAATAGATCTAGAAGAAAAAAACAAGTTTGGAGCATATGTGATCGATTGTTGGGAGTCACCTAGCAAAGATGAAGATTGTGTCAGTCCCCTTGATTTGTGGGACTCTGAGAATGAGCAAGAAATGCAAAAATTGAAGTTGATCACCCAAAATGGCAAAGTGGTACCTGAAGTCAAAAGACCAGCAAATTTTTAATCATTGCTCACAAAAAAAGAGCAAAAGGAGGATCAGATTTTTAACCAGTTAAAGAAAACTCATGCTTCGATTTCAGTATGGAATTTGCTGAGGAAGTCACCTTCTCATCGGTAGAAAGTAATGAAGCCTTTATGTGAGTCCAGTATTGCCATGACTATTTCACCTTTAGAGCTGCTAGAGTTGATCAGAGGAAATGCTGGAGAGAACATTGTATATACCAATGGGGATATACCCATTGAAGGCTAGGAACATAATCGTCCCTTATACATAAAGGCACAAGTTAATGGAAAGCATGTGGCCTGTGTGATGGTAGATGATGGATCTTCAATCAATGTACGCCCATCAGTTGCTCTTCTAGCTTTTCGGTTGAATGAGTTCATACTGAATAAGTCTAATTTGGTAGTCATAGCTTACAACAATTCTAACAGGTAAGCAGTAGGCACTTTTAAGCGTGATATAAAATCTAAAATAATTAGCATTGAGATAGAATTTGTGGTGTTGTCGATACCCGCTAATTTCTTCTTATTGTTGGGAAGGCCCTAGTTTCACAAGCTAGGAGGGGTTCCATCCACTCTTCATTAGATGATCAAAATTCCCCATGAAGGTGAAGTAGTCATTAAAAGAGCTGTTAGAGAAAATTAAGTGTCTGTGTTGGGAATAGCTAATCAACCTTTTCGTGGATTTTATGTAGTTACTATCAATGTTGATGATGGAAGTGAAAAAGATGCTACCCCTCAAGTGGTGAACATGATGAAGAAAACAAAATTTTTTTCGAAAGCTAGTTTAGGTAAAGACTCCTAGGGCCTTTCTAAGGCAATCACTACTATAGGACAAACTAACCAGAGGGGATTGGATTATAAAAAGTCCGATGATATGAAGAAGGTATACCACACATTCTTAATAGTTTTGTTATTGTATCTGCTCCACTTCAATATTGTGGTGAGATCAAGCCTATAATGGTCGGAGGAGAGTTCATCCTTGGTTTTGAGATATTTAATGATGTTTTTGACTTAACTAGTAGGACTACTAAACCTGCTAAGGGGTTCTAGGATGAAGAAATCATGATTAAGCTATCTAAGTGGGATGATGTCCTTAAAGAAATTGTGACTCCAGAATTGCTAGCTTCTAGACTCAAAGGGAAGGGAAAAGTTGAATTTGAAGTTCCTATATCTAAGTTGAAGGAGGATGTAGAAAAGAATGTTGTAGAAGGTGATCATGAGACTCCACAGGATGCAAGAGATGGAGCGAGCTTGTCTGAGGCATCAAACTCACCTGCTGTAGACGAGGATGCTTTTGTGGATACACTTTTTGTACCTAAACTTTTTAACGATGATGTATATAGCTCCTCTTATATTAATAATATGAATAATTTTGCTTACTTGTGTGATGTTTCGCATGATTTCATTTCACATGATCACAATCATAAAGCATCTATTTTTTACATTAATTCAATAATTATTACTCTATTTAATCTAGGCACTCTTAAAGAGCCAAGAGAAATCTTGATAGCATCTAATGTTTCCCTTAAAGAGAGGAAACAATTTGAGAGAATATTAAAAAAATATAAAACATCTTTGCCTGGATCTATGAAGATATGCCAGGAGTCGATCGTGCAGTCACTGAACATGCTATTCCTACTTAACTTAGGTACAAGCTTGTCAAGCAGAAGCTCAGAAGACTTAGGTCGAAATGGGCAGAAAAAGTTAAATAAGACATATAAAAGCAGATAAAAGCCAAGTTCCTAGTAGAGATCCAGTATCCTACTTGGCTAGTAAATGTGGTTTTAATGGCCAAGAAAGACGGAAGGGCTCGAGTCTGTGTAGATTATTAGGATTTGAATAAGGCCTATCTTAAAGACGATTTCCCACTTTCTCATATAGATATTCTAGTAGATAGCACTGCTGCTTGTGCAATGTACAATTTCAGAGATGGATACATTAGATACAATCAAATCTTAAACAAAGTGGTGGATAGGATTAAAACTATATTCATTACTAAAAGAGGCACATATGCTTACCGTGTCATACTGTTTGGGTTTAAGAATGTGGGGGCTACTTATTAATGGATGGCTACAAAGATTCTGGATAATCTAATCAATAAGAAGGTAGAAGTGTATGTTGATGACATGATGATCAAATTAGTAACCCGATAAGGTCATTTTAAAGCCTTAGAAAAGTTCTTTCAAAGAATAGACAAACACAATCTTCGATTAAACCCGAAGAAGTATGTGTTTGGGTGACTTCAGGGAAGCTCCTAGGCCATGTTGTGAGTCAAAGGGGAATAAAAGTAGATCCTCACAAAGTAAAGGCTATCAGGGAAATGCCTAATCTACAAAAGGAAAAAGAAGTCCAAAGGTTCCTAGGCAGGCTACAGTATATTGGTTGCTTCATCGCTAAATTGACTTCCATTTGTAAGCCCACCTTTAAGTTAGATCAAAAAGATCAGCCGATAGTATGGAATGAGGATTGTCAAGTAACTTTCGATACAATCAGAGAGTACCTCTTACATCCACCGGTGCTGAGGCTGCCACTAACCGGTAAGCCTCTGATTTTATATCTAGCTATAGAAGGTAGTTTAATAGAAGCCATGATGGCCCAGAAGGGGGATTTTGGAATTGAATATACCATGTATTATCTTAGCAATAAATTTTTGCCCTACGAAACTAAGTATATAGAAGTAGAGAAAATTTATTTGTCATTCATTTGGGCCTTTAAGAAGCTAAGGTATTATTTCCACTCATACAAAGTGCAAGTAGTGGCCAAACACAATCCTCTTAGTTACTTGTAAGATGTATTTGTCACTGTTGGGAAAGATAAGAAGATGGCTGATTCTCCTACAAGAGTTTGATATTGAGTATACTACCTAAAAAACCATCAAAGGAAGAGTTGTGGCAGAATTCTTAGCAGACCAGCCTTTGGAGGGTGAAGAAATTCCTACGAATTTCTTGATAAGGATGTTAGCACCATAGCTGTTCAAGGATGGCAGATATTTCTTTATGAAGCCATAAACAATAAGGGTGTAGGAATAGGAGTTATACTGATAACTCCTGATGGAGAAAAGCTACCTTTAGCTAAAAAACTCAAATATAGGGATACTAATAATAAAGCTATATATGAAGTGTGTGTCTTTGGGTTGGAAGCCTTGCTGGCTTTAGAGGCAAAGAATGTTGAGGTTTGTTGTGACTTATCCTTAGGGGTTTACCAAGCCAAAGGTGAATGGGCAGTAAAAGAAAATCGGTTATTGCCTTATGGAAGATATCTAAAAGCATTAGGTGATCAACTTGAAGTTTGTGCATTCAAATATGTTCCCCGAGATGAAAACCAGCTAGTTGATGCTTTGGCAACACTAGTGTTGATGTGGGATAATCCAGAAGGAGTAAATATGAAGCCTACACTCATCTTTGGCTTATTATCACAATTAGATCTACCAAAAGAGGTTGGTAAGATCTTTTGGAAAGAAAATCAGGAAACATCCTCTGAAGGAAGGAGATTTAGTCTCCAAGCAGATAAGGCCAGGACTCCCTAACATTAGAGGCAAATTCAGATAGACATGGGAAGGCCCATTTGTGCTGAAGGAGTTACTGTCTAAGGGTACTGCAATATTGAGCAATAGTGATGAGAATGAATTCAAAGAGTCATTCAACATCGATAGGCTAAAAAGGTTCCATGGCTAGACTTATAAAAAATATAATAATAAAATTAAAAGAGAAAAAAAGGAGAAAATAGCCCTGCGGGTCGAAAATCAATAAATGGAGGCCTTGCTAAAATTAGGCACCTCGCCAAGGTGAAAATAAAAAAAAGGCATCTTAAGCAAAAACTAGAGGCTAAGTGAAAATGTTCAATGAAGAAAACCAAATAGAGCTGATTGATAATAGGGGAAAGATGCTTTCAAGATTCAATCCTATGAATGAGTAAAGTTTTGTACTCTTAAACCTAGTGTTAGAATAGTGATCATGTATGATGAAAATATGTGGAAATATTATCATATGTACTACAAATTCATACATTAATATAAATAAGAGCAATTTATTATACATACTCTAAGTTGTTTTGTTCGATATGAAAAGTAGTACATATTTATTTTACATCATATGTTTAAGTCTAAAGATCACCCTCCACAACTTTCGCTTGAGCTTCATCTCAGCGGCATGTTCTATTATCAACAGAGGGACTGGATCTCCATCTTTTATATGTAGTAGAGTTGGTAAAGTTATAGTCAGCTGGAATTCAAATGTCAGCTTTTGCATACAATTGCATCTAGAGATTATGGTAACTAGAAATGAAAGCGACAGACAAAGTACCTCTTTGATATGACAACATGCATCTTATGATCTCCTATCGCTCGCCAAATTAGTGAGCACATCGAGAAACTGCACAGAAAGTGGCTTTGTGCAAGCCATATAGTGTAACGCAACAAGATTTGTCATCCTAGGTTATGTAATCGAGTACCAACCATGTGCATATAAAGCTAATATCACTATCATCTACTGTTGCTAGCCACACAAGACCTTCTTGTGGTGAGCTAAAGTTGTGAAGTCATCTTCTGGGAAGATAATATCTTAAAAAGTATATGCTGATTTCTCTAAAAGGTGGCTCTTTAAGTGACCTTAGTTTCTCCTGCAACCATACCTAATAAAAAGAAAAAAATTAATGAAAAATTAAAAAATGAAAAATGAATGGATGAAAAAATGAAATGAAAAAGCTATTAGGGTTGAATTGGGTTCATCCTAAGCAAAAATAAGGCAAATGGTTATGTGAAAATCTATAAGGACATGTTTCCCTCTAAGAAAAGCTAGTGTGAAAACCCACAAATGGCACACTACATTTAAAACAATGACTGTACCTGAAATAATAAGGGGCTCCCCTAAAAAGCTGCAACAAGATTAAAGCAGACGGTGTTTAAGTGAAGAATGGTTTTCGCTAAGACAATAGAGAAAGGAGTCAAGCCATCACATATGCCATCAATGATGCTGAATATTTAATCACCGGATAGGTCTTCTAAATTCACTGTTAAATATAAAGCACGACAGATCAGCAAAATAATGCTAACCTAAAAAATGTGTATGTTAGAAAATTTATCCAGTGCATCAAGTAGTGGCTCTAGCATGATAGGTCCATGGCGAGGCACCAGCCTGAAAATAGTGAAAGGTAAAATTCTTGACATCTGACTTGCATCTCTCGAGTAATCCGATACACAATTTGGGACATAGGGAAAGTTCCAGGGTGAAATTACATGCCAATATTTTAGCAAACTCCTCAGCTAAAGGACATAACTCTTAATGTGTGAGCCTGAAAATATGAAATCGATGATCACAATAATGCATGGTTGCCAACAAAAGATTAGTGTCCAGTTAGACTCTTTGTAAAAATTTCAGACCGAAATATGGTGCCAAGCTTGGATTTTCCTAGATCCTAGAGGCATCGAGCAGTCTGTGCACTTTGGTGTAAAAAGTTTCCATCATTTAAAATACATAGTCTGTAAAAAAAAAGAAAAAAGCGAAAGAGATAATTAACGAGAGTCATTGTATATTGACAATGTATATATAAAATAATGAGACAATGTAATAATAGTGTAATAAAAAATAACGCAATAAAGCAATGCTAATAGATAGTTTGAAAAAAAAGGAAACTAAAAGAAAATATTAAAACTAGTTAATTAGATAATATTAAACAATAAAGTTGTAAAACACTTACCTAGAATAAGAGAGAGCATGAAGATTGTTGAAAGCCAAATGAAGAGACTTAAAGGTGTTTATAGGCCAAGAATGCCTCACTCCCTTAGAATTTTACTCACTTAACTCACTCCCTTGGACCTTATGTCACTCTTAAATTATGTGGATGATGCATTCCTTTTGCATAGGCCATGCATTTGCACTGTTAACTCTGCTCCATTTCTTTGATTTTGCAAGGGCAAATTTATGACCATTGCAGGAGCTTTGCAACTTCATTCAGGGAGTGAATAATATATTAAATGCCATACATATAGAAAAATCAGTTAATTGGAAATTGTCAATTATTGTTTGTTAATTATTTAGTTAGATAAAAATAAATAATAATAGTAGGAATCTAATATAATAAAATAAAAATAATGATTGTAATAAAAATGATAATTATAATAATCAGTAATTTAGAAAAACAATAATAGGAAAATAGAGAAAAGAGAAAAATTAATTTAGATTTAAATTGATTAACCTTAAATTAGAAATAATTGTAATTAATTAGATATTAATGGCCATTAATCTCACCTTCTTGATTTTCACGGCTGTCAGGGGTTTTTTGGCCGTCCTTCATGACTTACAAACTCGGTCCATGAGTCATTTTTGACTCATGGCTCTTGGGACTATGACTCGCGTCTCTTTTAGTTAAGTTGTGTCGTTTTGTTTGTAAGTTATGCCCATGGTTCGTGACTTACTAAGAATCACCTTTTTAAAGGCCTTCTACTTCTTCTTCCTCACCTTTCTTTCTTGTTTACTGGAACCCGATTTTTTCCTTTTAAAAATCTTCTTTTGCTCATTTCTCCTTGCTTCGAGCCTCGATTTGCATGTCATTTGTGTCATTGGAACCACATTTGGATTGCACTTATGAGGATACTTGTATCTTTAAGCTTCATTTTATATTTTTTGTTCTACCATTAAAGCTCCGATAGGCCTTACCATAGAAAGTCGTAACTGCCTCAACCATGTCCAAACATTTAAGCACCTATATGGATAGCACCAATGCAAGCTGCTAGATATAGAGCCCTATATGATGTACATTTTCAAACCAGCTAGTTCATGAGTCAGCATTTTCTACAGACAATAGGCATTTGGGAGGATGCACAATACTATCTTACATGAGTAGGGTGGCTAGACTTCTACGCTTCTACATACACTACTTATCCTGAGGAAGTCCACCAGTTTTTAGCTACCTTAAACTATTGAGGTTATCGGTACCCTGACAATGAAGAGGGTGTGGTCTTATTTAGGGCTTTTTAATAAACCTTTAGTATGTCTCAGGCATGAGTATCTGAGGCTTTCGACTTACCTATAGGTGAGGATGTGTTGGTCCCCTAGAGCATAGTTAGAGATAACTAGTGGGCCGCTGTTATCGGACTAGGCATCCCCTACAATCACTTAACAGCAAAGGCCACTATGTTGATTTCACAGGTACTGAGATACTTACATGGGGTTCTGATGTGTTCTTACATGGGTCGGTTAGGGAGCCCAAGGTCCCTGAATGTCACAGATATCTAGAGCCTTTAAGGCATAGTTAAAGGCCATTGCATTAACATTGCTCATGAGATTTTACAGAATATCTCTAGAATAACTTGAGCCCCAGGTATCATGGTTGTCATTGGAGGTATGGTTACTTGGTTGTTACTGTCACTAAATTTCCTAAGTCTAACATGGAAGCACAAGCAGAAAATGACATATTTATGTGTTTTGACATAGCAGTGGCTATGCGAATGATTGAGCACCTTCAACCTGAAGGTTATAAACTATTATCAATAGAGGAGGCCGATTGAGGATTTAAGATTTGCAGGCCTTAGGGTGCTGTACATTGTGGCGATGATCAACCAACAAACCCTACACAAAATGTCCATCCTCCTCCTTAGGTACATGGGTATCTTAAGGATCTCCCATAGGAGACCCATTCGCCTATTAGTCAGGCTCATTCACTCATAGGATTGGCCCATTCAGGCACCCAAACCAATGGTGTAAGGTTTAGTCCTAGTCCTTCCATATGGCCAAAGTCAACATCATTAGAAAGTTCTAGCAGCTTATATATGCTAGCACCACCTAGGACTCATAGATTTGATACAAATGGGGATCCAGGGGCCTCCACAACTGATACCTCCAGCTCAACTTACTCTAGTGCTCCCATAAGCTTGGAGAGCAAATTGGCTAATCTAGAGACCACTATTAAGGATATGAGGCAAGACTTGCGAACTTTGAGTGGGATGGTTACCCTATCCGGCCAATTTAATGGTAGATGCCCTCATAACATAGATGCATCTATATGTGCCTCAACAGGCATTGTACGAGACATTGTGAAGGGGGTTTATGATCTTAAAGAGTCTATGAATGGGACTAAAGGTCTTCATATGGCTTACCTAGTTCAAATAGAGGTAGGAGTGTGCCGACAGGAGTTGGCCATCAGGCAGGTTTGAGACAACCTGCATCATTTAGTTGGCTTATAAGATAGGCCCTAACACCCTTAGCTCGGGCTACAAGAGTTGAGTTCACTATACATCAGCCATCCATACCACCAGCAGGTCCATCTTAGGCAGAACCTTTTCAGCTTGCATAGTTACCACCCAGGTCATCGGCCAGATTATCGGACTTTGCCAGACTGAGACATCACAGTGACTTTCAATGAGTCATTTATCATTTTTTGTTTTCTTACTATATTGGCTTTTGGTTGTATTTGCTTTAAGTTTGTGTGAACGATGTATGGACATTATTTTACTTTCTTTAGTTTATTTACATATATGCACATTAATGTCTTCATGAATGTTGATATGACATTTGAATACTAATGAGTGATGATAAGATGAAAGTGAATGGAATGAATAAAAAATGAGATAAAATAAGACATAACAAATGAGAAGAAAAGATCATTTACGTAACCATCACAGGTTTTAATGAATAGTTCGAATTCAAGAAAAAAAAAAGGGAAAAATCAATCAAAATTGAAATTAACTAATTAATTAAGCTATATATATATCATGAAATGATTTATTATACCTTATTTGGAATAGGGAACATTCCAAAATGTCACATCAATGACATCTCAGAGTCATAAATGTTGAATAACCATATCAAAATGAGGCTCAGCCACACTTGGGCTATGCAAACACCAAAAGCATACCTGGCATTCACTTAAAAGGACAACCTCCTTGCTTAAAGATTAAATGTACATGAAGACAATCATGCAAACCCATAAAAGGGTAAGTAACATTCCCTTATCACATCAAAGTTCTGATGATAGACACCTCTGCAGGTACTAATATTCAATCAAGAAGTGATATACCCTTTAAAAGTAAAAGTCCTCACAAGAGACATTCGATCATCTTTGCTGATCTTATATGCCTATAAGTTAGCACTAGTCAAATGACCTGATTGAGTTAAAAAGTCGATAAGCTAATGGTAATTACCCAATCAATACTAGGTTAACACATTAACAAGCTAATGGTAATCACCTTGTCTTGATCAAGAGTTGAAATGTCAACAAGTTAATGATAATTACTCATTTGGTACATGGTTAAAATGTCGATAAATTGATGGTAAACACCACACATAGGGTTAAAACGTCGAGAAGCTTATGGTAATTACTCCACCAAGGGTTAAAAAGTTGACAAACTAACGATAATCAACCAATTAGGAGTTAAAACATCGGTAAGCTAATGGTAATCACTCATTAGAACTTTACTACCACGATGGTATGTGTCTACATCTCAAGATTTGCTGCCTCAAGTACACATCTTTTATCACTTCACTTTGAAATTTGACAAACCTAGACACCAGTGTGCTAGCTATCTCAAATTTGGGGGCAATTGTACAGACTAGGCTTAAGTCAGCCTCTGTCAGGGTTACCTAATGAGGATAGTGCTATTTTGGAGATAATTAGAAAGTAGCAATACTCTCTTCTTCTATACTAGTGTTCATTTTAAGAAAATGTTTTCATCGGGTTTTTTAAGGAGAAAATGTTCTTTTAAAAGCCATATTCTCATTTCTTTCATTGAATGGAGGCAAGTCATCATAATTTGGGATATTAGCTGACTCAAGAGGGAGTCACAATCTTGACTCATGGGTACGGTCTGTGGCTCGCCTCTGAGTCATGGTT
Source organism: Excoecaria agallocha (assembly GCA_037975025.1). Lineage (NCBI taxonomy): Eukaryota > Viridiplantae > Streptophyta > Magnoliopsida > Malpighiales > Euphorbiaceae > Excoecaria > Excoecaria agallocha. The sequence continues at coordinate 16,180,951 of CM075821.1, read as the reverse complement.
TTGAGTGACTATCTCACTCTTTATTCTTGCTTGTAACTTGCTAATGACTCACGGCTTGGGTCCGTGACTCACCAACGAGTCACGGCCCTAATATGTGACTTACCATTTTTTTACTAAAAATGGGTTTGAACCCCACTGAGTTAGCCCGTGAGTCGCAGTCCATGACTTGCCAGTCAAGTCCATGACTGGGTTTTTTATGCCAAAATTCTAGTTTCTTACCTTGCGAAACTGGAGATAATTTTTAAAGAAAAAATCTTCAATTTGCCTTCATCTTCATCCAAAATAATTAAGGATTGATGGGATGGTTTTCTTAGGATTAAGGAGCAGTAATCAAGAACTAACAAATAGGAGAGAGAAAAAGAGAAAAATGGTTTTGGTGGAAAAAAAACCCTATTTTAGAGCTCTTAGGTTTTAAAAAATCATGTACGAAGTAGGAAGAGGAGGAGAAAAAAGCCACTCTTATTGACTTTAAAATACAATAACACTGAAGGTTATGTAAGAGGATGAATTCCAGTCCTTGAGCACACTTTAATTTTCATTTTTACTAAGAATTTATTTGGTTTTATTTTCTTTTGAGCTTCAATTGCTCTATTTTTATTTGCTTCTCTGTATATATCTTATGTATATATCGCTTGTGTTCTTTGTGTAAATATCTGATCATGGACATATTTTTGTGTGTTTTGACAAGTTATGCATGAGCTATGTTTTATTTATAAGTTTGGATGCATTTTATGCCTTTAATTGCCATTTTCTCTCTCTAAAGCTCATTTTCTCTCACTATATAAATCCATGCAAATAGTGTTCTTTGATTTTTTAGCTTTGTATTAAGTTTATAAGTTGGTTTTAGGAAATTTAGGGGTTTTTTCCATGAGTTTTGTGCTTTAAATTTGAGTATTACACTTGAGTTTAGCCATGGCATTGTTCTAGCATTGCTGGATCATCCCGAGTTGACTCATGGACCTAGTCCATGACTTGTTTATTGAGATGAGTTCGTTACTCACTCAGAGATGGTTCATGAATCACTAGGAAGGGACGTTACTCATCCCAGTCAAGGCCGTGACTCACCTATCACCACAAACTCACTCCCTTTCATTGTTCTTTAAGTTTATTTCCTTTATTTGGCAGGTGTCTCATCCCTTTTTGTCCTCTTATATATATTCATATGTGCATTTTAAATCCATTTAGCTTGCATGCTTGTTTTTACTTTGTTACATAGTCTTTATCCATTATTTATACTCTTGTTTAATCAATCACTATCTTACTATTTTTGGGTGTATGAACATATGAGATTTACGTAGAAAAACTCAGGGAAAAATGAAAGAGATCCATCTAGACCTAGAGAATTTATTTAATTAATTCAGTTTCTTTATTTTAGTTTATTTGTTTATTTTGTGTTATTTAAATTATTTGTATTTTTGGCATGAATCATTATTATTATTTGTCTATAATAATTAGTAAAAAAAGGTATTTCAGCACGAAAACTAATAAAACACACTAAATGTTTTTTATTTAATTAATGGGGATTTTATAAATAAAATGGACTAATGTAATATTTTAAATCTAAACCATGCGAACATAATTTTTGTAAATATGCAAGCAAGGATCAAAATTCCCAGATTCAATGAATATCACAATTTATATCTGTTTATATATTTTTTATTCTGATTTCTTGCAAAATGTTTTATTTGAGTGATAAATTAAAACAAACTAAATAATCCTTCATGCCGGGACTAATGTCCTTAACTCACTGCAATTTATGTATGTTTTATTGCTTTCTACATTTTTGTGTCTTTTTTTATTTCTTTATCTCATAATGCGTGAGAAGAAAATTGAGATAATCAATTATGTTGCCATCAACCAAGTATACGAGTAGGGGTAACATCCAAACTATCTCTGATTTTTGTTTCACAAGGTAATAGAATCACTTTCCCAATGTCTTATTAGTTGGCGACTCTATAATGCATGCCTTGTGATGCTTAGTAGATGTCTTGTAGGTTGATCATCAGTAAATAGATAGGGATACTCTAATATGTTATCTCATACTTTTTGAGGCTCAAGGGCATTGCGTGTTAAGTTGGATCCTTATTTATTGTGAAGAGACTGGCTTTCACGAGTTAAACGAACCTTGATCTAATTTCAGGACCTAAAAGGAGATTTTGAAAACAAATAGGATGCCTAACGGGGTTTGACATGCATCACAACAATGAAAGCTTTAACATATGTGCTTTGGCAAATGGTGACCTTTTGATTTAATGAAGAGGAGATGGGATTCAATGTTAACAAGGTGATGTAGCATCCTTCCTATGATTTTGAAGAATGAGTTTGTTTCATTAATGGTGTTTAAGAGTGTGTAGATGAGAAGCAAGAACAAATGCTATTGGAAGATGAGCTTCAATGTTGTATAATGCATCCAAAGAGTAAAGAGCAAGTAGGAGAGAAAGACGAGGAGTTGATAAGAGAGTTAGAGAAAAAGCATGATGAGAAAGGTAAAAAGGAGGAGAAGCGGGTCCCTCATAAGGCATAAACAAATCCTAAATTTAGAACCCTTCATTTGCATTTAAAATATGTGCTTTTAGAAGAAAATGAAAAACCAATAATCATTTCTTCTCTTTTAAAAGGTTTAGAGGAAAAAAATGCTCATGGAGGTGTTGAAAAAGCATAAAGGAGCCATTGGTTGGGAGACATCTAACCTTAAAGGAATTAACTCCAGCTTTTGTACACATCAAATTCCTATGGAGAGCAATTTCAAACCAGTGGTATAACCACATAGGTGACTAAACCCAACAATGCAAAAAGTAGTGAAAAATGAAGTGTTTAAATTGCTTGATATAGGTATTATCTATCCCATCTCTGATAGTAGTTGGGTTAGTTTGATTCAATGTGTGCCTAAAAAGGGATGTATAACTGTAGTAACAAATGAGAAAAATGAACTTATTCCCACACGCACAGTAATGGGATAAAGAGTGTGTATGGATTATAGGATGTTAAATAATGCCACTAAGAAGGATAATTTTTCTTTACCCTTTATTGACCAGATGTTAAAAAGGTTGGCAGGTAATAGATTTTACTATTTTTTGAATGGGTATTTGGGATACATGCAAATACCTATAGCCTCAGAAGACCAAGAAAAGACCACTTTTACATGCCTTTATAGTACTTTTGCATATAAGAGAATGTCTTTTGGTCTTTACAATGCCCCTACCACCTTTCAAAGGTGTATGATGGCCATTTTTCTTGATTTTATTGAAGAATTAATAGAGGTTTTCATGGATGATTTTACATTATATGGCCATGATTTTTATAATTGCTTATCTAACCTTTATTTGGTTTTGTAAAAGGTGTGAATAAACAAACCTTGTCCTCAATTAGGAAAAATGTCATTTCATGGTGAAAAAAGGTATAGTTCTAGGGCATAAAATATTTGAGAGAGGAATTAAAGTAGATAAGGTAAAAGTAGATGTCATAGATAAACTACCTCCCCTACAATTGTTAAAGGTATTAGAAGTTTTCTTGGTCATGCTAGTTTTTATCACTAGTTTATTAAGAATTTTTCTAAAATTGCTAAGTCACTTTTATATTTACTGCTTAAAGATGCTGCATTTAACTTTGCTGATGAGTGTTTTTAGGCTTTTAACTTGTTAAAGCAAAAGTTAATCACATCACCAGTCATAACATCACTGGATTAGAGTTTACCATTTGAAATTATATGTGATGCAAGTGACTATGTAGTGGGAGTAGTTTCAGGCCAATAGAAAAAGAGAGTTTTCATACAATCTACTATGCAAGTCACACACTCACTGATGCACAAGTGAACTATACCACCACAGAAAAGAAGTTATTAGCAATAGTGTTGTCATTTGAAAATTTTAGCTTATATCTCCTCAAAACCAAAGTCATAGTGTGGTCGGATTATGCATCTTTTAGGCATTTTTTGCTAAAAAGGGTTCCAAACCAAGGCTAATAAGATAGGTTTTGTTACTACAAGAATTTGATGTGGAGATTAAAGAAAAGAAGGGAGCAAAAAATTTTGTAGCTGATCATCTAACTAGATTGAATCATTGTCATGTGAAAGAAAGGGAAATTTATAATTTATTTCCCGATGAATGTATTTGTGTTGTCTATTCTTGTGAAATTTCAACCCCTTGGTTCGCTGATATTGCTAATTTTCTTACAGAAGGTTACATTTCAAAGGACCTAACTTGGCAACAAAATAAGAAGTTAAAGGCGGACACAAGGCATTACCTATTGAATGACCCGTACTTATACAAGTTTTGTCCCAATCAAGTACTTAGGATATACATTCCAAAGGAGGAGCAAGAGAACATAATGAGACTATGTCACGGAGGAGAGGTTGGAGGTCACCATAGACCAAAATCACATAGTGGCAAAAATTCTACAATCAGGTTTCTTCCGGCCTTATCTTTTTATTAATATTAAGTCTTTTGTAGATTCATGTGATAAGTGTCAACGGGTAAGAAATATATCAAAACGTGATTATATTCCCATGAAAAATGTTTTAAAAGTAGAAATTTTTGATGTTTGGGAAATTAACTTTATGGGGCCATTTTCAAACTCATTTAGGTTTGAGTACATCCTAGTTGTCATGGATTGTCTGAGTAAATGGGTAGAAGCAAGGCTACTAAGATGTGTGATGCTTGAGTAGTGCTTGATTTCCTTATAGGCAATATTTTTATTAGGTTCATCACAAGCTATTATCAATGATGGGGGCAAACATTTTGTCAACCATTAATTCAAATCTTTGTTTTGGAAATTTGGTGTTAGACATAAGATTACAACCCCATATCACCCCCGAAGCGAATAGGCAAGTTGAAGTGTCAAATAGGGAGTTGAAATCAATCTTAGAAAAGATTGTCAATAATGCTAGAAAAGATTGGTCTCAAAGGTTAGATGAGGTTCTCTAGGCCTACAGAACTAAATTTAAGACCCCTTATAGGCATGTCACCATTTAGGTTAATATTTAGGAAAGCGTTTCATTTGCCAGTTGAGTTACACATAAAGCATATTGGGCTAAAAAATTGTTAAACTTTGATCTGAGATGTGTAGGAGAAAAGTGATGTTTGCAGCTCAATGAACTTAAAAAGTTTTGATAGAGTTCATATGATAATGCTGCCTTATACAAGAAAAAAATGAAGCGTTGGCATGAAAAGAAGCTAACTATGAAGGAATTTGTTCCCGGGATGTTGGTTTTGCTCTATAATAGTCAATTGAGTTTGTTATTAGGTAAGTTGAAGTCTAAGTGGCTTGGGCCATATCAAGTGGTTTCGAGCAATGAATTCGGAGTGATCACCATAAAGAATCCAAAGGATGGTCACGAATATAAAGTTAATGACCATAGATTGAAGCCTTATCATGTTGCTTATTTGGAGGTTACTGAGGCCACCTTGGTTTTCCATGACAAGTAAGGCAATTCTACAAAGTCTAGCGAAAGACTTGATAAATTCAGAACTAAATTTCTAACTTTGTGTACTTTTGTTTATGTGTTTCTTTAATTAGTTTTCATTGTCGAAGTGTGAGTTTTCATTTTCTTTTACTAAGTTTTGTGATTCATAAATTAAGGGGAGTTATTGTTATTCAAAGTGTGGTGTGGAATTGGAGTGTAATGTTCAAGTTATGTATGTTCTTCATTTAGTCTATTAACGATTTTGATTAAACTTTGGTTAATTGTTCAAGGTGGAGAGTAATAAGAGTTAGATGTGCTTAACTATTTAGAGACCTTGTGTGGATTTAATTAATCATGTGGAGGTATAATGAGAATGGGAAAGAGGAAAAATTAAAGGGGATTAAGCTAAATTAAGGGGATTCAATTAATAAATTATTGAAAGTAGAGTTTTGATTTTTGGCCTTGGAGTTTCGGAGAGGATCACCTCAGTAGAGGGGATTTTTCCCTCCCTTAAGGGACCCTATTTGTTGTATCTAGTGATCATCTCCTCGGTAAATGAGATTCTCCCTCCACCGAGGCATATGTCCCCTCTTTGTCTAGTAGCTTCCTCCTCCGTAGAGGAGATGCTCCCTCCACCGAGGGACCCTTCGTTCTCCCTCTACCAAGGAACAGCCCTATAAATGCCCCTTACCTCGTCCTCCACTGAACCACACTCCATTCTTGGCCATTTTTCCTTTCCCTCACCCGAGGCACTCAAATATCTCTTTGGCTTTTCATCACTTCTCATCATCAATTAATTAAGTGAGTGCTCTCTACTTTGGTTAATCTTCCCATTTACATGCTTAGATTAATTGGATTGACTTGTTATAGGTTTAGTGTTTTTGAACTTAGATTTTCTCCACCCTTATTTTGAGTTCATTTATTGTTCACTTACATTGAAATTGCATTTATCTTACTTGAAATTGATGAGCTTAAGTTAAAATCAATTCATCAAGTGAGTGCTATCTCCCAAATTCATACTAAAATCAAGCCTCCTAGATAATATTCAGTTCCTCTACAACTTCATCACAATCTCTAACCTCTATTTTAAGTGGAATAATTGGATTAAATCAAGGGATCAAGGTTAGGGTGTTAGAGAGTATGCCCTAGAGCCCATGTAATAGGGATGTTTTTCATATGTATGAAATTTATATTCTTAATAAAAGGCATCATTCATTTATTAATGCTGTGTTTGAATACATGAGTTTGTAAATCTTAAATTAATAAATGAAGTCCTAGATATTATAAACACAGTGCAAAGGCAATCATGAAGGTGTTCATGATGTGAGATGTCTATCGCATGCAAATGTGTTAATATCTAAATATCCCTAGTCATAGAATTAACAAGATAGGACATTGTTAATTCGGACAGACTAGCACATGTTATGCTTCTTGAATGGTTCAAGCAATGGTTCTCATAGTTGTGATTATGGATGATAATCAAAGCTAACATGTGGATGCTTGTTAGAGGAACAAGTTCATTGGAGACCTGCAAAGAGAATCCTCATATGGATATTAAATCTATGTCAGTGAGGAATCTCTTCATAGCGGTTGTGCAAGTATCCTTAGACTTGAGATCACCAAAGTTATCTTAAGTAGCAAGTGGTATACTTTGACTCCATAACTGATTACTTCCAACTGGGAGTGAACATAGTTAGGAGATTGGGTATATCATGACCTACTTGAAGATAGTTGAGTGATTGACAAAGGATTCACCATCCCAGATTTAACAAGGGAAGTTATCTCACATGATTCTATAATTACCTTGTTCAGTGAATCTCTGGCCAGAGTAATATGCCGAGATGGATGGAGATCCATGAAGGGCATTTTAGGAACAATGGTTAAATTAATAGAACATACATAATTAGATTTATATGAGTTGACAGAAATCCATACTCAGAATCTGATTGAGATAAGAGTGGTGAAAGGAGTAATTGCACGGTAACTGTTTCTATGGAAGGGTACAGTCAAACCACATGACTTTCCTGACATTTGGGTAGTCATGATGCCTAGCTAGAGGCCAATCATGACTTGTATAATGATGTATCAAAATATCAATAGAGATTGATAAATTGATTTAAAGGAGTTTAAATCATGTGAGTTTTGAATAGAACTCACAATTACATATTATACTGCCAACATGGACAGGAACCCAATAGGTCACACACATATAGAGAAAAGGGTAAAATGGTAAAATGACAAGGATAATAATATTTGATATTATTATAAAGGTAGAGAGGAGAATATGATAATAATTAATTAAAGAGTTTAATTAATTATGATCAAATAAAATTGTCCGCGGAACTTTTGAGAAATGTTCTGTAAATTGGACCTAAATGAAATAATGTATTTCATGATTAATTATTATTGTCTTATAAGTGTTATAAGACTACTATAAGTGTTATAGGACTGATATAATAATTAATAGGACCATTGGAGAAATTATAGAGGGCCAAAGGAATGAAGAAGTTGGAGGAAGCCCTCCAGAAGAGGGCTACACGCCAACTTCATACAGAAGGGCTTAGAGGGCTTTTTCTTGGACCAAATTAATTTATATATGTTACATAAGTGTTATGGAACTCACATATTTAATTTGGTTGGATTTGGAATCCATTTGGGTATTTAAATCCAATTAGATGCACAAAGGGCCTAGTTTGTGGATTTTGTGCATGGTCTTTTATGAAAAGATTTAATTTGGATTTAATTAAGCCCAAATGATTATAATTAATTCCAGAAGCCCAATTAATAATTCTCCAGCAATTTTAAAGAGCCCAATCTCATTAAGGAGTTGGAATTTTAACCTAACTATAAAAGGCCAACTAATGAGAATTAGGGTTAAGTGATTAAAACAAAAGGAAAGTCCTTTCACTTATTCTCTCTCCCTTTTGCGCCACTTCCCAAGCTAGCTCTTGGGAATTTCGGCCAGCCCTAGTTGAACACCAAGTTGTTGGTTCAATTTATCCTTCTCTAGTGTGGATTACTCATTGGAGGTGTTCGATTTTGGACACTGTGGTTTGCGACAACCCGGTGCGAAGTAAAATCAACTGTTCAACAAAAATCAAAGGTGATTTTTCTTATTCTCATATAGTTATATTGTGTATTCATGGCAAGATCAGATCTAATGGTTAAAAAATTTTAAAATTCCGCTCATGTATGTGATGCATGTAACCGTTAAATTCCAACATGGTATCAGAGCCACGGTTTTGCCATGGATATACAATTCTATATTTTTCTGCGGAATAAGTTTTGTTTTGTTTTGAGTTATTTATTTCATGAACTTTAAAATATTAGATTTGATTGTTCATGAATGAGAAATATTGATTTCTGGTTGTATGTGTGATCAAATAAATTTGGTGGAAACAAAAACAAATTTTTTGAAGCATCATAATTTGGGTTTGGCGTGAAACCCATTAGGGTTTGGCGTGAAACCCTAGGTAATGTAGGGGCTGTTCTAATTTAATTTCTTATGGATCCATTTAAAAATCATTTAGATGATATTTTATGTGTTTAATATGTGATATTAAGCCGTAGGATCGAACGGAATTAAAATCGAACAAGTTTTGCATGAAAACTAGTTTTGTCGAAAAGTTCGATAAATTGGTGTTCTTCGTATGTTCTTGATGTGTTCTTGGTTAGAACGACTTTTGATCTTCTAAATCTGATATATATGATATATTAAAGTGTTTTTAATTAATTGGATTAATTAAAATGGGCCTTAAATTAATTTGATTAATTTTAATTCATTAAAACCACTTAATGGGCTTAATTATGTTTACGGACTTGATTTAAATTAGTGAATGACTTGGTGGGCCCAAGGAGCTGATTTAAATTAACTATTATAAACATTAATTAAGTTTATTAATGGGTTTTAAGGGCTGGAGTGGGCTTGGCTCATTCCAAAAGGCCCAAATGGTCCAAATGACACAAAACTAGTTTGTGTGTGAACACACTTAGGGTTTTTCTTCTGTGGGTTTCGGCCTACACTTGTTTTAAGCCCAAAATTGATTTTTTTAATTATTTAATATGATTAATTAATTAAATAATCAATTTATAATTAATTAATAATCAATTTGATTGATTATTAAGACAAGAACAAATTCATGCAAAAAGGTTTCCTAAAATGAAAGTTTCCAAAATGGAAAAAGTTTCCTAATTTGATCACATCATTAAAATAACTCAAAATATAGTTTCAAAGGTTGAAACAAAGTTAGTAATCCTTTTCTTTATGCATTAGAAAGGCATATAAGGGTGAATGATTGGCATGATGGTTAGTTATGGACAAAGCCCAATGTGATTGAGCATAATGCATGTTTTGGCCCAATGAGGACTTTCATGTCCCGGCCACTTGTTTTTGGTTTGTATTTGATTTCAAATTGTAATATGTAATTAGATTACTTAGATTAGAATTAGAAATAGAGATGGAGACCATTTTCAAGGAGCAAGATGGGCCGGATGGAGATCCAACAAGCTTGAAGATAATGTAATTATTTTTCTTGTTTGAATCATGCATACTACCTAGGTGTGACCTTTTGATTTCCCTCATGGCTCGGGGAAATCAATGTAGTGAAGTCCATAACTATACCATATTTGTATGCTTATATTTATGTGATAGATATAGGATGCATACCAATGTATGCCAACCATGTATGATGAGACTTAATTAACTAAAACCCTCAAACAAATACTAAGGTATATAAGCCTTCCATTAATTTGAGGAGAACCAGAGTTCTTTATAGTGTGGGTTGTTGACCACAGTCAAGCTCACATTATATCGAATATGTTCAAATCTAATTAAATGGGTCATCTTAGCTAGCCCATTAGTTTGTTGACCACAGTCAAGGCTAATGGTTCTAGAGGCAAGATTAGGGAATGCATATATGATATGCATGCATCAAGAGTTGATAACCTAATGATCCAATAGTTGTGTAGAGACACAATTGGTATAGAGATACCTACCTTTCAAGGGTATGGAATTTGGCTTGTTGACCACAGTCAAGGTCAAATTACATATCAAGGATTGGATATTGGCCCACTAAGAAAACCATCGGGTTTTCTCGGATTAAATAGTGAGGGCTATTAATTCGCAATAAAATAGTGGGAGTAAATGTATTAATTAAAGACCTTATTAATGCATACATATATATGAACATACTCTCATATCTTTTCATTTTCACATCTAGGTCATCATCATGAGCACATCAAACATTAATATACGATCAATCTTGGATAACAAGCTGGTTGGCAACAACTATTCTGACTGGATCAGGCAAGTGAGAATTGTTCTCAGGGCTGAAAAGATCCATTATGTCTTGGATAAAGATCCACCACCACTTCCATCAGATGATGCCATTGATGAGATCAAAGGCATTTATCGAAAATACATGGAGGATAGTGAAGCAGCAGCATGTTTGATGCTGGGTGCTATGTCCTCGGAGCTTCAGAAGCAACATGAAATGATGGATGCTAGAACCATTGTTTTGCATCTAGAGGAGCTTTATTCTTCTCAGGCTAGAACTGAGCAATATGAGATTGCTCGAGCTCTATTTAGTTGCAAAATGGTGGAAGGCACTTCAGCTGCTGCTCATGCATTGAAGATGTATGGGTATATTGAGCATTTGAGTAGACTTGGCTATGTTATGGATAATGATCTATACATAGATTTAATCTTGTACTCGTTGGCTCCAAGTTATGCACCTTTTGTGCTTAACTTCAACATGAACAAGATCCAAGTATCCATTCCTGAGTTAATCAACATGCTCAAGACAGCTGATGGATCATTTAAGAAAGATCCAAAAAGTGTCATGGTTGTCACTTCTGCTAAAGGCAAGAAGCAGAAGAAGAAGATGATAACCAAGGCGCAGCCAAAGAATGGTGGGATCTCCAAGAAGAAGGTTGCCAAGAAAGAGAATCCCAAAGGAACTTGCTTCCATTGTGGAAAAGATGGTCATTGGAAGCGTAACTGCAAGGCCTATCTAGATTCTCTTAAGGAGAAGAAGCAAGCTGTTGCATCTACTTCAGGTATTCATATGATTGAAATTAATACTTATTCTATTGCTTCAAAACAATCTTGGGTATTAGATACCGGATGTGGATCTCATTTATGTAATGATCTACAGGGGCTTAGAAGCTTTAGAAGAGTTGGAAAGGCAGAGATTTGTTTGCAGTCAGCTACTGGACAAAACATCTCTACAACTGTTGTGGGGACTTATCATTTGCCTCTTCCGAGTGGATTAGTACTGGAATTAAATAATTGTTATTATGTTCCAGCTTTGTCCAAGAGTATTATTTCTTTCAGTTGTTTAATGAACGATTATGATATTTCTTTAAAGGACAAATGTTGTTACATTTTTAAGAACAATATATTTTATGCAAAAGCTATCATTGAGAATGGTATATTTGTTCTTGATTTAATTAAAGAAGTACATAATGTGGATACCAAGAGAATGAAACATGATAATCTAAATACCTCATACTTATGGCATTGTCGTTTAGGCCACATAAATGAAAAATGCATGACCAAATTGCACAAGTCAGGTGATTTGGGATCATTTGATTATGAATCATTTGATACATGCGAATCTTGTTTATTGGGAAAAATGACAAAAGCTCCCTTTATTGGTAAAGGAGAACGAGCTAAAATGGTTTTGGACTTAATACATTCGGATGTATGTGGTCCAATGACTACACATGCTAGAGGAGGTTACTCCTACTTCATTACTTTCATAGATGATTATTCCAGGTTTGGATACATCTATCTAATGAAATATAAGTCTGAAGCATTTGAAAAGTTCAAAGAATTCAGAAATGAAGTAGAGAAACAACTTGGCAAAAGTATTAAAACACTTAGATCAGATCGAGGTGGAGAATACTTAAGTCAAGAGTTTCAGGATTATCTTAGAGATAATGGGATTTTATCTCAATGGACTCCTCCATATACACCACAACACAATGGTGTATCCGAAAGGAGGAATCGAACACTATTAGATATGGTTCGATCAATGATGAGCCGAGCGGACTTGCCTAAGTCTTTTTGGGGATATGCACTAGAAACTGCTGTTTATGTGTTAAATAGAGTTCCTAGTAAATCGGTTGATGTTACTCCATATGAGATGTGGAATAACAAGAAACCCACGCTTTCTCATATGAAAGTATGGGGTTGTCCTGCTTATGTGAAGAGGACAATGTCAGACAAACTGGATGTTAAGTCTGACAAATGTTTATTTGTGGGATATCCAAAAGAAACGTTTGGATATTATTTCTATAATCCCTTAGAACAAAAAGTGTTTGTTTCAAGGCATGCTGTCTTCTTGGAAAAAGAGTTTCTCCTACGAGAAGACAGTGGGAGTAAAATTGAACTTGGTGAAGTTCAGGACCCACAAATAGAAGTAGATCAACCGATTGAACCCGAAACTGAATTTCATAATGATGAGATTACAGTTGAACCTGATTATACACAGAATCCTAGAAGGTCTACTAGGATGCGTTCTATCCCTGTGAGATATGGATTTCACATTGATTCGGATAGAGGCATAACTGTAGTAGAGGACAATGAGCCTACAAGCTATCAAGAAGTTTTGAACAGTTCAGAACGTGATTTATGGCTTAAGGCTATGCAGTCCGAAATGGACTCCATGTATGAGAATAAAGTATGGACTTTAACTCAACCACCTGAAGGGATAAAACCCATAGGGTGCAAATGGGTCTTCAAAAAGAAGACTGACATGGAAGGTAATATAGTTACCTATAAAGCTCGCTTAGTAGCAAAAGGTTATCGTCAAAAAGAAGGTATTGACTATGACGAAACTTTTTCTCCTGTAGCGATGCTTAAGTCTATAAGAATACTTTTAGCCATTGCAGCTCATTATGATTATGAGATTTGGCAGATGGATGTGAAGACAGCTTTCCTTAATGGAAATCTTACCGAGGATGTGTATATGACACAACCAGAAGGATTCACATCAGGAAATGGCGAAAAGGTATGCAAGCTTCAAAGATCCATTTATGGATTGAAGCAAGCCTCTAGGAGTTGGAACATACGATTCAATGAGACAATCAAAGAGTTTGGTTTCTCACAGAATGAAGATGAACCTTGTGTGTATAAAAGGGTCAGTGGGAGTGCAATTGTCTTCCTAGTTCTATATGTAGATGACATATTGATCATGGGAAATGACGTTTCTCTTCTCCAATCTGTTAAAATATGGTTATCCAAGCAATTCTCCATGAAAGACCTTGGAGAAGCATCCTATATTCTGGGAATAAGGATCTATAGAGATAGATCCAATAGGTTGCTAGGTCTTTCTCAAAGTACATATATAGATAAAGTATTGAAGAGGTTCAATATGGATCTCTCTAAGAAAGGGTTTATACCCATGGTGCATGGGAAACACCTTTCTAAGTCTATGTGTCCACAGACACTGGAGGATAGAGAGAGCATGAATAGAATACCATATGCATCTGCAATTGGTTCTATCATGTATGCTATGTTATGTACACGTCCAGATGTAGCATTTGCTTTGAGTGTCACAAGCAGATTCCAATCTAATTTTGGAGAGGAACATTGGGCAGCTGTCAAGAATATTCTTAAGTACTTGAGAAGGACTAAGGATGTATTCTTGGTATTTGGAGAGGGCAGTTTGGAAGTAAATGGGTATACGGATGCCAGCTTCCAATCTGACAAAGATGATTGTAAATCACAATCTGGTTATGTGTTCATAATGGGAGGAGGAGCAGTTAGTTGGAAAAGTTCCAAACAAGAAACAACTGCTGATTCCACGACAGAAGCTGAGTACATTGCTGCTTCAGAAGCAGTCTGGATCAAAAAGTTCATAACTGAACTAGGAGTGGTGCCTAGCATTGTTGATCCGATTCCTTTATATTGTGACAACAATGGAGCCATTGCGCAAGCAAAGGAACCACGGTCTCATCAGCGATCCAAACATGTTCTCAGACGCTACCATCTCATAAGGGAAATAGTAGCTAGAAATGATGTGAAAATAGAAAGGGTTCCCACAGATGACAATGTGGCGGATCCCCTCACTAAAGCACTTTCCCAGATAAAGCATGATCACCATATAAATAGCATGGGTCTGAGACATATGAGTGATTGGCTCTAGTGCAAGTGGGAGATTGTTAGAGAGTATGCCCTAGAGCCCATGTAATAGGGATGTTTTTCATATGTATGAAATTTATATTCTTAATAAAAGGCATCATTCATTTATTAATGCTGTGTTTGAATACATGAGTTTGTAAATCTTAAATTAATAAATGAAGTCCTAGATATTATAAACACAGTGCAAAGGCAATCATGAAGGTGTTCATGATGTGAGATGTCTATCGCATGCAAATGTGTTAATATCTAAATATCCCTAGTCATAGAATTAACAAGATAGGACATTGTTAATTCGGACAGACTAGCACATGTTATGCTTCTTGAATGGTTCAAGCAATGGTTCTCATAGTTGTGATTATGGATGATAATCAAAGCTAACATGTGGATGCTTGTTAGAGGAACAAGTTCATTGGAGACCTGCAAAGAGAATCCTCATATGGATATTAAATCTATGTCAGTGAGGAATCTCTTCATAGCGGTTGTGCAAGTATCCTTAGACTTGAGATCACCAAAGTTATCTTAAGTAGCAAGTGGTATACTTTGACTCCATAACTGATTACTTCCAACTGGGAGTGAACATAGTTAGGAGATTGGGTATATCATGACCTACTTGAAGATAGTTGAGTGATTGACAAAGGATTCACCATCCCAGATTTAACAAGGGAAGTTATCTCACATGATTCTATAATTACCTTGTTCAGTGAATCTCTGGCCAGAGTAATATGCCGAGATGGATGGAGATCCATGAAGGGCATTTTAGGAACAATGGTTAAATTAATAGAACATACATAATTAGATTTATATGAGTTGACAGAAATCCATACTCAGAATCTGATTGAGATAAGAGTGGTGAAAGGAGTAATTGCACGGTAACTGTTTCTATGGAAGGGTACAGTCAAACCACATGACTTTCCTGACATTTGGGTAGTCATGATGCCTAGCTAGAGGCCAATCATGACTTGTATAATGATGTATCAAAATATCAATAGAGATTGATAAAATGATTTAAAGGAGTTTAAATCATGTGAGTTTTGAATAGAACTCACGATTACATATTATACTGCCAACATGGACAGGAACCCAATAGGTCACACACATATAGAGAAAAAGGGTAAAATGGTAAAATGACAAGGATAATAATATTTGATATTATTATAAAGGTAGAGAGGAGAATATGATAATAATTAATTAAAGAGTTTAATTAATTATGATCAAATAAAATTGTCAGCGGAACTTTTGAGAAATGTTCTGTAAATTGGACCTAAATGAAATAATGTATTTCATGATTAATTATTATTGTCTTATAAGTGTTATAAGACTACTATAAGTGTTATAGGACTGATATAATAATTAATAGGACCATTGGAGAAATTATAGAGGGCCAAAGGAATGAAGAAGTTGGAGGAAGCCCTCCAGAAGAGGGCTACACGCCAACTTCATACAGAAGGGCTTAGAGGGCTTTTTCTTGGACCAAATTAATTTATATATGTTACATAAGTGTTATGGAACTCACATATTTAATTTGGTTGGATTTGGAATCCATTTGGGTATTTAAATCCAATTAGATGCACAAAGGGCCTAGTTTGTGGATTTTGTGCATGGTCTTTTATGAAAAGATTTAATTTGGATTTAATTAAGCCCAAATGATTATAATTAATTCCAGAAGCCCAATTAATAATTCTCCAGCAATTTTAAAGAGCCCAATCTCATTAAGGAGTTGGAATTTTAACCTAACTATAAAAGGCCAACTAATGAGAATTAGGGTTAAGTGATTAAAACAAAAGGAAAGTCCTTTCACTTATTCTCTCTCCCTTTTGCGCCACTTCCCAAGCTAGCTCTTGGGAATTTCGGCCAGCCCTAGTTGAACACCAAGTTGTTGGTTCAATTTACCCTTCTCTAGTGTGGATTACTCATTGGAGGTGTTCGATTTTGGACACTGTGGTTTGCGACAACCCGGTGCGAAGTAAAATCAACTGTTCAACAAAAATCAAAGGTGATTTTTCTTATTCTCATATAGTTATATTGTGTATTCATGGCAAGATCAGATCTAATGGTTAAAAAATTTTAAAATTCCGCTCATGTATGTGATGCATGTAACCGTTAAATTCCAACAAATTCTTTGTGTATTGAGGGATGCAAGATTTTTAGAATTTCAAGATTTAATCATAAGCTCAGTAGAGTCGAGTCTTTTCTAAAGACCTCTCTTTTGAATGCTCTCTAAACATTCCCTTATATCTTATAAATCCAAACATTTAAAAATCTTTAGTTTTACAAATAAAAAATCCATGATTACAAAATGCTAAAAGGATCAATTCCAGTAGCTATTATTTATAGAATACATTATAAAAAAAATATTTTCTGCCTTTAAATATGTAAAAAATATAACTAAAAAAGGAGAAGTTTTATTTTTACAAACAGATTTGTATAGAGTAAATACGATAATTCTAAAAACTATCATTTAGAAAGACATAGATCTTCCTGAATAATAGATTTTAGAAGGTCTTGTAACACAAAAATCTCCAGAAAAATCTAACCCAAACACTCACTTGAAGGAGATCACATAGTATAATGATGGAATGGTAAAACTAAGTTTTTCAAGAACTTTCAGTAGTCGTTATTCAAATACTTATCCCTCTACTAGTACTGTAGACTTAGGGAGAGCCTCAAATCTGCCTTCAGTTATTCACCTTCTTGATAAGGAAGACATTTTTTGAAAACCAAGATTTTATTGTTCTAGCATACTAAGTGATTCTTTCCAAAGTGTTGATTATTCAACAACTATTCTTTATCAGGTCTACACTAAACCGCAGGTTTCAAATGAGAAACCATAAAATATTTCTCCACCTACTTCACCATCTTTTTCAAAAATAATAGAAAATCTTATGAATGAATTAAATGTCATTGAAAAAGAATTTGAAGTATATAAAACATTTTTGCATAAGGACTTTTATTCAAAGAAAAATCTTGATAAAATAACATGGTTCTTTAAAAATTTTCTAGAAAAAAGAAAAGAAATCCAAAATAAATATTATGAATTTTTTTTTGAAAATAAAATACAAATTCTATTCTTTGATTGGTTTGAAATATATGCATTACAAAATAAATTTCATACCCATTTTGACAAAAAAATGTTAATCCTATAACTTCTAGGAGTAAGGATACAGAATGGGAAATGTTTGATGGCAGAAAAATACAGTTAATATATCCACCATTAAGACATATAAAATTAACACATTTAAATCAAATTGTAGATGCTAGTCAATACAAAACTCTGAATGAAAATACGGATAAGGATATTAAAAATATTATTCAACAGAATAATTTCACAAACACTCATCTTAGTAAAATTGCCAAACAATTAACTAGGATTAAGGAACGTCAAAAAACTTATGTAGTTTCCCATGTTAAAACCACAGAATCAAAATTAGAAAACCCTATCTTTAAATATTTCCAAGTATCCAAAATAAGCTAAAAATTATTCAAGAAGGGTAAGTCAAAATTTACTCAAGCCTTACGAGACCAATTAAGTATGATAGAATCAACTTCTACTTCTACTCCCATGGTTGCACAAGACACCCTTGACAAAAACAAAATAATTAGTATCTTAGAGTAGATCTTTAACTCTGAAGAAAACCAAAAATAGGAGTTATCTAGACTCTATTGGCCACGAAGTTCACCTTCACCCTTGGCCATCACACCTGCTCCAGATTTAGGCATAGAAAATAGACCAAATATTTTATCCCAGTTTAAATTCAATGCCTCTGCTGTCTATGAATGGAACATAGATGGTATGTCTGAGTATAATATCCTTAGTCTTCTACAACAGATGACTATGGCCTCCAATGCTTACAAAACCCAAACAAATACCCTGATAGAGCCATAACTTAACTTCTTATAACAGGTTTTTTTAGGATAATTAAAAGGTTGATGGGATTTCCATCTTACTCAACAACAACAATTAGAAATTCTAGGTACTATTTAAACCATAGAGGAAGGAACCCCCATCGTCGATGAGTTAAGAAACCCTATTTTAGATACTGTAGCAACCCTAATCTACATGATTAGTTTGCACTTCATAGGAGACCCATCTCATTTAAAAGATAGAAATGCAGAATTGCTATTTAACCTTAGGTGTAAAAAGCTTTCTGAATTTTAAAATTACAAAAATACATTTCTAACTAGGATAATGCTTATAGAAGACTCCAATCAACCTTTTTAGAAATAAAAATTCTTAGCAGGATTACCAACACTATTAGGAGAAAAGGTTAGAAATAAAATCAAAGAAGTTTTTGAAATTAATAAAATCTCATACAATCATCTGACTTATAGAGAATTGATTAGTTTCACCTAAAAAGAAGGTTTAAAATCTGTCAAGATTTAAAACTTAAAAAAAATCTAAAATTAGAAAATAAAGAAAATGAGACAAAAACTAGGATTATTCTGTAAATAGTTTGAAATTCCTATAGGAAACAAAACTAAAGATTGTGGAGGAACTTGCTCTAAATCTCACAAAAAATCTTGCAGAAGATTTTTCCCAAAATCGAACAAAGAAAATTTCTATAGGATATCAAAACCTAGAAAAACATATAGGAAACAAAATCCAGTCAAAAAATCTTTCAAGAAATATAATAACAAATAGGTTGTTTGTTATAAATGCAACGAACCCTAGCATATTCCAAAAAATTATAGGTTAAGTAGAAAACTTCATGAATTACAATTAGATGATGAGATAGTATAAAAACTTTCATTAATTCTAGTCGAAACTTCAGAAAAAAAACTCAAACAAATTTATCAGAAGATAATAATTCTACATAATTTGATGAAATAGCAACCTCTAGTTCATTAGAAAATGATTTTGAAAAAGATTCAAAATCACAAAAATCTATTAATTTATTAACAAAAGATCAAGAATTAATGCTTGATATTGTAAAACAAGTAGAAGATAAAAAAAAAACTTCAAAAGGATATTATAGAAAAACTCTTAAAATCCTTTGAAAATAAAAGACCCAAGTCCCCTTCATCTTCTACCTTAACTCTAATCAAAACCAACCCCTATGATTTAACAAAAATCTTATGAGCAAAATCAAAATCAAAAAAAAAACTTAGGTTACTATCCAGTTACTTTAAGAAGAAATTGGATTAGTAAAACAAGAGTTAAAAACCTTTAAACAAAAAAACACTCAGACTTTAATCTTTTCACCAATTAGTTCAAAAGATTAACAAACACAGTGAAATGGGACAACAATCTTCTATAGAAGAAAAGGAAAAGGATTTTGAAAAAATAAGAAAATAAATTGAAAACTTGGAAATAGTTTCAGATGATTTCTTGTTTATTTTAAGAATTGTTGCAAGTAGAAAATATCTGATTAAAATAACACTTAACTTTTTAGATAATTTTCAAATTGCAATGATCGCTATTTCTGATATCGGTGAGTTTTAAATTTTTTAAAACATGGTATTATACCAAAAAGATTTGCTGAAGAAACTGACCAAAAATTTCATACAGCTAATAATTCAAAAATGATCATAAAAAGCAAAAATGAAGCTACAATGAAAATGGTTCTATTTCAATTAAAACTCCTTTAGTGTTATTAAAAAATATAAATCATAGTGTCATTTTAGGGACTCTATTTATCAAAATGATAACTCCCTATTCTATTAATTATGATAGTATTTCTTTAAAATCTAAAGGAAATAAAATTGTTTTCCGTTTTATTGAAAAACCTAGGATAAGAAATTTAAATCGTTTAAAGCTTGTTATGTTTAATTGAAAAAGAAATTTATTCGGATTTATCAAATGGGTTTTGGTAGAGAAAATAACAAATGGTTTATTTACCGTAGGAAAATGATTTCTTAGAACAATTAATCCCAACAAAAGCCAGACCAATACAAATGAATCACGAACTCAGAAATCATTATAAAAAGAGATTCGAGATTTAATTTCCAAAAACTTAATAGTAAAATACAGGTCTCCTCGGAGTTGTGTAGCTTTCTATGTTAACAAAAATTTAGAAATAGAAAGAAGTATACCAAGACTTGCAATTAATTACAAGCCTCTTAATAAAAGCTCTAAAATGGATTTGATATCCAATTCCAAATAAAAAAGATCCTCTACAAGGTTTACATTTTGCCTTAGTCTTTTTAAAATTTGATTTCAAATCAGAAATTTGGTAAATTCAAATTGAACCAAAAGATCATTATAAAATGGCTTTCATTATTCCTTTTGGTCAATGTACTCCCTTTGAATTTCAAAGAATAATGAATGACATTTTCACTCCTTATTCGAAATTTTGCATTGTGTACAAAGATGAAATTATAATATTTTTAAACTCTTTGGAACAACATTTCAAGGACTTAAAAACATTCTTTATGATAGCAAGAAAAGATGGTTTAGAAGTTTCTGAATTAAAAATCAATATTTTCCAAACAAAAATTCATTTCTTAGGTCATTATCTTTCCTAAGGAATATTTACTCTAATTGAGCGATCTTTACTTTTTGCAGAAAAATTTCTTGATAAAATTTTAAATAAAACCTAACTCTAAATATTTTTAGGAAGTTTAAATTATGTTTTAGATTTCTATCCAAACATTAACCTTCTTGCAAAATCCTTAGATGATAGGTTAAATAAAAACCCAGTACCTTAGTTGGATAAACACACTAAGGTTGTTCAAAAAATTAAAAGGTAGTTCAAAGAAATTCCATGTTTGCATCTTGTTGACCTTTTAGCATTTAAAATTATAGAAACAGATGCCTCAGACATAAGATACAGAGGAATATTAAAATAAAAAATAAAAGATAAATTACAAAGAATGCATTATTTAGTTTAAATATGCACATTGGAATGATGGTCAAAAGAATTATCCAATAATCAAAAAAGAAATTCTTTCAATCATCATGTGCATCTAAAAATTTCAAAGTGATTTACTTAACCAAAAGTTTTTCCTCCCTATTAACTATAAATCTGCTAAAGAAATTTTACAAAATGATGTTCAAAACATCACATCAAAATAGATTTTTGCCAGATGGCAAGCCATCCTTAATCTTTTTGATTTTGAAATACATTTTCTTTAGAGAAGATAAAACTAAATTCAAGATTTTCTAACCAGAGAGTTTCTTCAAAATAGGTCCTGAGTGAACCCTCAAAATGCCAAAAAAATTAAGAAAAGAAAAATAAAAAGAAAAATAGGTCCAATAGGACTTAGAAGAGATAAAAATAAAACTAGCAGTCTTTACTGCTATTCCTATAAAATCTTTGGCCAAGCAGTTGAAGAAGAAGAATAAAAGGCCAAACAACAATCCAAAATGATCCAATAATGGATCCAGGTTATTTTAAAGGAACCAAAATAAAAATATTTGTTCCATAAGGCCTTAGATGATTGAAAAGCCCTAAAATTCCAAAAGAATGAAAGGCTTTAAGCACTTAATAGTTTATCAAATATTAAAGCTTTAAAAGAAAAAAATTGCTAAGAAAGAAGCCTTTATATGTAAATCTCTAAACTCTATTGCAAAAACAGAAAAAAGGAGAATTTTCTACTCCAAAAATTATTTCTCAAAATTCTTTAAAACAATTACAAGAAACATCTTGAAATAGAATTATAATTTCAAAAAAGTCACAAGTATCTTATGATGAAATTACTTCAAAACCCTTGAAAGAGGAATTTTTGCAAATCATTTTATCTCAAAATAATTTTGAATTAATTTTTTCTCAATCAAAATTACTAGCATCAAAATATTTTGTTAAAAATGATTTTCAATATGTATGGACTATTGAGGAAAGTTTTATTGTCAAAATCCTCAACAAGCTATTTCTCAAGTTTTTTCAAAAGGCTTATTTTTTAAATCTTGGGATTTAATAAAACCCCAGTCTTATTATATGGCAATCTTGGAATCAACAGATTTTGTAATGGTTACCCATAATCCTAATGGCAGATCTAAAATCCTTTATTGCACAGTTAAAATCCATAAAATCCTTTCTCTACTTGAATGGGGATCGACACTCTATACACCAAAACACTTCCCTTTCAGTTTCATAACAACCCTGAATCATTGTAGGATATTTATTTATTAGGACTATTAGCAAGCCTGGTACAATCCTTTCCTACTTCAAAACTAAAAGTTTATCCACACTTGGCTATTCTTCTTTCTAAAAATTGATCCTTCAAAAATCCTCTTCTAGTTCAACCATTGGTGAAAACTATATGGAGCTTATCCTAAAATCTTAAAACCTTCAGTCCAAGAAGGTTACCAACTCTTAACTTCTTATAAACCATTAAAAAGGGAATGATAATTCCATCCTTTAATGCCTTTTGCAACTAAATTCTATTTTCCATGGATAACAATATGGTATTTAAAATATCAACAAAAAGAAGCCCAAATAGTTTTTGTCTGGAGGTTCCAAATTTGCTGGTGGATCAAATTCGTAGTACCCTCCAACATCAAGAAATATGGTGTTATGTAATGGCTCCAAGCATAAGAAATTACAAAACAAGGCCCTGAAGTCTCACAGTTCTTAGCCCAAAACTCCTTCACTCAGATCCAACTAGTAGCAGCAAAAACAAAAAAGGAATATTTTTCAGATTATGGCCCAACTCCTTTAAAGTGAATCCTTATCTTCAAAATCATTTATAGCAAAGGCCATATCATCTTCAGGCTCTGAGCCCATCATTCACTTAATAGATGACACGAAGATGACTATTATGGTATCTTTTCACCACCATAATGTACTTGGTCTTAGATATGGACTCTTTTGATCCATATTAATAGGCCTAGGCCAAAGCCTAAATAGGCCTATAATAAAAAGAAAAGGT
Source organism: Excoecaria agallocha (assembly GCA_037975025.1). Classification (NCBI taxonomy): domain Eukaryota; kingdom Viridiplantae; phylum Streptophyta; class Magnoliopsida; order Malpighiales; family Euphorbiaceae; genus Excoecaria; species Excoecaria agallocha. The sequence continues at coordinate 16,157,594 of CM075821.1, read as the reverse complement.
AAAAGAAAAAGTTGTTCAAAAAGAAAAATGATTAGATTCTTTTTTTCGATAGATATTTACTCCCCACATGCAAAATCTCCACCGACTCTAAAGTGGGTAAAAAGGTTTCTTCATGGATACCAACTTCCGTGATAAACAAAAGACTTATCTAGTTGTAGTAGGCTTAAGCTCGCACTAATTAAGGCTTAACAAATGGGGAATCCCTCTATAAAAAAACTCTCCATTCTCATTCAAAGCTAGAGTCTCCTTTCAGGAATTTTCCAAGTCTCTCATCTCAATTTTAGATAAAACTAGAAAGCTCATGTGTTGATCACACCTTGTAATCTTGAGTTTTGAGTGTATCTCCAAAACCATAAAACTGTATATTTAAATTTTCTTTTCTTTTCTTTCATAAAATGTATGTATGCTCATGTGTTGAGCTTTCATTTTTTTTTGTATTTTATTCTCATTTATAAATTTCATATTTTCATATCTTGTTTTCAAGTGTTGCTGCATTTTCTTTCTATTAAGTATGCTCTATACTTACGACTTATGCTGATCTTGTACATAAAAAATTTTGCTTGCATATTGATTGTGTTGCATTAAAGGTATATCGGCTATAAAATAGACCTGCGGGCTACTAATTTCCAAAGGATAACTTTTTTTATCATGATCTTATCTCGCGTACCTTTTATCTATTTTTAATTTTTGCATAGATATTTTTATATATTTTATATAAATCTTGCATTTTTATCCCTTTAGATCTTGGGTATCATTTGTGCTGAAGGGTCAGCAAGATGCAAACATAGGATTTATTTGATCTGCCTTTTAATTTTTTGAACAACCTTGATGTGTCCATTTTAGGGCTTTATTAAGGGGCTTGTAATTAATTACAAGTTTTGGTGTACCTCTTTCTATTTCTGAATTTTTGTTGACATAAAAAACTACATAATTCCAAGGCGACCTGGATTTTACTATCAATTATTTGAAAATTAAATCTCAAATCTCTTTTCTATAATGATTTCTAAGTTTGTGATTTATTTGTATTGGTCTTGCTTTTGTTATGATTGATTTTTCTAAGAAATCATTTTCATACGGAAAATCAACCATATGTTGTTTTCTCTACCAAAAGGCATTTGATGAATTTGAACAAATTTATTTTTTAATTAAAGTTTTAAAATCCTAAATTTGTTGTTATACAAATTTAGTTTCCAAATTCTTTTGAATTTTGAAGAACAATACATCTTATTTAAGAAAGTATAGGCATTTTTTCCTTGAATTATAAAATTTAATTCATTTTTGTAAACAGAATAAGCTTTTAAAAGATTTAAATTTCTTATCCTGAGTTTTTCAATAAAAGGAAAAATAATTTTATTTTCTTTAGATTTAAAAGAAATACTATTATAGTTAACAGAATAGGGAGTTATCATTTTGATAAATGGACTCCCTAAAATGACACTATAATTTATATTTTCTAATAATACGAAAAGAGTTTTAATTGAAACATAACTACTTTTTATGGTAGCTTCAATTTTGCTTTTTATGATAATTTTTTAATTATTTAGTGAAAAAAGTTTTTCATTAGTTTATTGAGCAAATCTTTTTGGTATAATACCATGTTTTAAACAGATTAAATCTACACCAGTATCAAAAAGAGCAATCATTTCAAATTCAAAAATTATCTGAAAAGTTAAGTGTTATTTGAATCATATATTTTCTACATGTAATGGTTACTAAGACAAATAAGAAATCCTCTGGAACTATTTTTAGGTTTCCAATTTCTTTTCTTATTTTTTTTCAAAATCTTCTCCCTCTTCTTCTTCAGAAGATTGTTCTCCCATTTTACTGTGTTCGTTAATCTTTTGAACTAATTGGTGAAGAATATTGGAGTCTAATTGTTGTTTTTGTTTAAGGGTTTTTAACTCTTGTTTTACTAATCCAATTTCTTCTTGAAGTGACTAGATAGTAACATGAGTTTTTGCTTTTGATTTTGCTCCTAGGATTTTTGTTAAATCGTAGGGGTTGGTTTTGATTAGAGCTAAGGTAAAAGCTAAAAGGGACTTAGGTGTTTTATTTTCAAAGGATTTTAAGAGTTTTTCTATAATATCATTTTGAAGTTTTTTTTTAATCTTCTACTTGTTTTACAATATCAAACATTAATTCTTGATCTTTTGTTAATACATTAACAGGTTTTGTATGATTCTAAATCTTCTTCAGAATCATTTTTTGATGAACTAGAGGTTATTTATTCATCAAACTGTATAGAATTATCGTCTTCTGATAAATATGTTTGAGTTTTTTTTTCTTTTTTTTTTTTCTGAAGGTTCAACTAAAATTATTGAAAGTTTTTGCATTATCTCATCATCTAATTGTAATTCATGAAGTTTTCAACTTAAACTACAATATTTTGAAATATGCTCGGGTTGGTTGTATTTATAACAAAAAACCTATTTTTTATCATATTTCTTGAAAGATTTTTTGACTGGATTTTATTTCCTATAGGTTTTTCTAGGTTTTGATTTCCTATGGAAATTTTCTTTTTTTTGGTTTTGGGAAAAATCTTCTGCGAGAGTATTTATGAGATTTAGAGCAAGATCCTCCATAATCTTTAGTTTTGTGTTCTGTAGGAATTTTAAACTATTTATAGAACAATCCTAGTTTTTGTCTCATTTTCTTCATTTCTAATTTTAGATGGTTTTGAAGTTTTAAATCTTGAAAAATTTTTAAACCTTATTTTTGGGTAAAACTAATCAGTTTTCCATAAGTCAAGTGATTGTATGGGATTTGATTAATTCCATTCTTTGATTTTATTTATAACCTTTTCTCTTAAGAGTATTGGTAATCCTGCTACGAATTTTTCTTTCCAAAAAGGTTGATTGGAGTCTTTTCTAAGAATTATCCTAGTTAGAAATGTATTTTTGTAATTTAAAGTTCATAAAGCCTTTTACACCTAAGGTTAGATAGCAATTATGTATTTTTATCTTTTCAATGAGATGAGTATCCTATGAAGTGAAAACTAATAATGTGAATTAAGGTTGCTACAACATTTGGAATAGGGTTTCCTAACTCATTGAGGATAGTGGTTCCTTCCTTTATGGTTTGAATGGCACCTAAAATTTCTAATTATTGTTGTTGAGTAAGATGGAAATCCCACCAGCCTTTTAATTGTCCTAAAAAACCTGCTATAAGAAGTTCAGCTATGGCTTTATCAGGGGTTTTATTTTTCTTTTGTAAGCATTAGAGGCCATACTCATATGTTGTAGAAGACTAAGGATATTATACTTAGTCGTACCATCTATGTTCCATTCATAGACAATAGAGGCATTGAATTTAGACTGGGATAAAATGTTTAGTCTATTTTCTATGCCAAAATATGGAGCAATTATGATGGCCAAGGGTGAAGTTGAACTTCATGGCCAATAGAGCCTAGAAACTCCTATTTTTGGTTTTCTTTAGAGTCAAAGATCTTATCTAAGATACTAAATGTTTTTTTTTTGTCAAGGCTGTCATGTGTAACCATGGGAGTAGAAGTAGAAGTTGATTTTATTTTACTTAGTTGGTCTCAAAAGGCTTGAGTAAATTCTGACTTACCCTCCTTAAATAAATTTTGGCTTATTTTGGACACTTGGAAAGGTTTAAAGATAGGGTTTTTTAATTTTGATTTTGTGGTTTCAACATGGGAAACTACAAATTTTTTTGTTGTTCCTCAATCCTAGTTAATTGTTTGGCAATTGTACCAAGATAAGTGTTTGTGAAATTATTATGTTGAATAATGTTTTTAATATCCTTATCTGTATTTTTATTTGGAGATTTGTAAAGACTAGCATCTATAGGTTTATTTAAATGTGTTAACTTTATATGTCTTAATGGTGGATGTGTTAGCTATATTTTTCTACCATAAGACATTTTCCATTATGTATCCTTATTCCTAGAAGTTATAGGATTAATAGTTTTTTGTCGAAATGGGTATGAAATTTTATTTTGTAATGCATAAATTTTAAACCAATCAAAGAATAGAATTTGTTTTTTATTTTCAAAACCAAATTCATAATATTTATTTTGGATTTCTTTTCTTTTTTTCTAGAAAATTTTTAAAGAACCATGTTTTTTTCAAGATTTTTCTATGAATAAAAATCCTTATGCAGAAATGTTTATCTACTTCAAATTCTTTTTCAATGACATTTAATTCATTCATAACATTTTCTACTATTGCTGAAAAAGATGGTGAAGCAGGTGGAGAAACATTTTGTGGTTCCTTATTTGAAACATGGGGTCGAGTGTATACCTGGTGAGGAACAGTTGTTGAATGATCAACATTTTAGAAAGAAGCACTTGGTATGCTAGAACAAGAAAATCTTGGTTTTGAAAATTTGTTTCCTTATCAGGAAGGTGCATAACTGAAGGAATATTTGAGACTCTACCTAAATCTATAGTACTAGTAGAGGAACCATAATCTGAATAACGACTGTTAGAAGTTCTTGCAAAACTTAGTTTTACCCTTCCATCATTGTATCGTATACACACACACACACAGGTGCATGAAATAATGTGCAAACACATAATCACTTTAGAATAACATACCTTTAGGGTCCATCATGACCATCTTTCCTACTTTATTATATTGAGTTTAATCATCACACATTCCCATTCAGCCAATACATTGGACACATGCAATAGTGTATTACAATTGATGAAGATGATTTAAATTTGAGATCAATATCTTTCTATACCATTTCATATTGTCTAAGCATTTACACATGCATATTGGTTCATAACAGAAATCATATCTAGATGTAAAATCTTACAACACTCATGTACTAAGCAAACATATGTAAAAGCATAGCATTTAACCATTAGTTATATCATGATACCATAAGAGTGCGTACATACCACTATATCTAATCCATTTATAAGAGTGATATTCATTATAGTTCTTTAAGTACAAAATGCAGATTTGTGGAGAAAGGCAATTATTTCTTAGTATTTCTCAGTCCATCATACTTTAAGGCATTTCTATTCATTACATATTTGCACCATATTAATACCAATAACTTGCTACTATACTAATCACACTTTTAGTTGCTTTATATTATAACCCATCATTCTCTTTTATAGTTTATTATATCATGATGATCAATAGTTTATTTACACACTAGTTATGCAATTCAAATTTTCTTAATACAATGAAAAAGTGAATTCTTATTATATAACATGACAAACTTTGTTCATCTTTACATTTTACTCACTATGATCCCTTATGGTTTTATGCTAACATGGTTTTGTGTCAACATGTAACATGCTTGAATAATTAAGAAACCATATTGATTTTAGGACACTAAAACTCTTTCAAAAGCAAGCTAATATGCTTAAAATTGGATTGGATTAGTAATACAATAAAGGAAGTTGGATAGGCCAACCCGTGATAGTCCACTCAGTAGAGTGGCCAAGTCATTCGGTTGAAAGTTATGGCCCTTGGCCTAGAGTGCCCAAAAATAGCCATGTTTATAAGTACAACACTAATATTAATTCCTAATCCACTTTAAATCATCATTATCAATTCCAAACAATAATCCCATATAAATCTATCCATTGACTTATCTTCAAGTACCATTAGCCAACTATTAAGTTTACAATCCATTCAATCCTAACTTATTTCATACATTTTAGGTGAAATTCAACTATAATCAATATATCAAGCCCACTATTAGTTAATAGCTTTAAAATCTATTAACAACACTTTCATGCCATTAAGATCTACTAATAATTCCCCTACTCTTGTTAATAACTCATTCTACCATTATAACAAAACCAAGTCAATAACTCAAGTAGACAAATATCTAATCTCAGCAATTACAAGGTTTGTTCTTCCTTAATTACTAGAATCTTTTGATTCTACATATCCATTGGCCTTAATTCATTTGCTTTAAACCATTAAGACTCAAACCAAACATATATAAAGGATTTACTAATTACTCATCTATAAAACTAACTCTAGATCTTTAACCTCATCAAGGAAGACACACACAGAGGAAGAGAACAAGGTTCCTTTAACAACTCACATAAATAATTTAGTAAGCCTAGTTCCCATACCTAGTACTAAGGTTTCAAACCTTTCTTTACAACTCTTGATCCATCTCATAAATGTTGTACTGATTCTTCCTTCCCTTACACACAATGGTAATAAGAATGATTTCTTTAATCCCCCATATCCAGGAATTAAATCAAGGAATTAAAAGAAAAAGGATTGCGAGAGAGGAGGAGCATTACCTTTAAGAGACTAACTCATCAAACCCTAAGCTATGCACATCTCCATTTGAAATTGGAGAGAAAGTGAGAGAGATATGGAAGTGATTGGATATTTGTTTCTCTTTGTGCCAATCTCCACTTCTCAAATCCCAATAAGTTCCTTCTTCATGAAGCTATAAAAGGGAGTTAGTGGGGTAAATATCGCATTAGGTGAATTTCTAAAATTACCTTTATTCAATTTAACCTTATTAACTTATAATTCTTACAATTTAATTTCCAAACTTCTAATTTAATTCAATTACATCCATCCTTAAAATTTAACTATACCTTATTACACACATGCATAATTATCAAAATACCCGTCATGGGACTTAACTTCAATAATGCAAAATAATCTTCTTTCACCTTATTTATCCAATTTTTTCATTAATCTTCCATACCTTAAAAAATTTCATCCTCGAAATTCAAACCGATAATCAGTACCATCATTGCTATCAACTTTACAAAACTCTACTTCAACTATAAGTAATTCTGACCACAAATTTTGTATAACCATAAATAAACTCATCCCTCTATAACAATAATACCTTTCCTTGGTATCTAGTTACTCTTATGCTCGTTATATTTTCTATCAATATTCCTTTTAAGTTGGGGCCAAAAAAGTTATATAATGCTATTAATGTCTTATCAGATGATATGGAATGCTATGCAATGCATGAATAAGTTTATGTATACAATAAAATACAAATATACATTCTCATATATTGTACATATTCTATGCCATCCCGATACAATGAAATATGTTCAATTGCCCATACTGATTAGGAAAACTCTGACAAATATATAGAGCATCTTATAAACCTCTACATATCGTCATTACCATGCCAATAATCAAAAATCTCTTCAAAACATATAAAACTTTTCCTCAAGCACCTTGAAAAGCAATTTGGACATACTTATAAACAGACTTATGCGATACTATACTTCAGTCATAGAAGATAAATGCACCTAAGCACTTTCAACATCAGAAAGAAAGAGTTACCAGAAATTCCTTCAATGTCATCTCACTATCTTACAATCATAATCCTACTAGTTACTCCAATATAGGCAAAACCATAGGTTAATCTTCCATAGCAATTCATCCAATTTTCAAGTTATAGCAACATTGAATGTCAATATATGCTCTAGGCCAATCCATTAATATTTCCAAGAATATATTCCTAATCTACTATTGCCCAAAAAAGGTTAAATCTAGGCACTCTAATACCACTAAGTATAACAACCTAATCCATAAGATATATAAAACAACCAATACTGATATTAATCCTATGATAAATAGAAAAGTAATCTTGTTACAAGCCATAATAGCATATAGAGCTTCTTACCCAAAATAAAACTCCTAAAATAAGAGAACATTTACCTAGAAAGCCTTCATCAAAATGAAATCCAATAATAAGGCTGTACACTTCAAGCTCTCATTTTTTATGCTGACTGAGCCATAATAGCTAACTAACTAGAATAAAGCCTATCCTATAACCTACAAAGATAAAAAACCCATGCTAAGCTATAAAGCTTAGTGGGGGAATAAAAATTCAGTAAGAAACCTCTTACCAAGATTCATTAACTATATGAGCACATAAATTTACACAATAGTCATATATATCCACAACATCAATAATAGATTACAATGATTATAGTAAATAAAAGTCTTTAAGTGAACTCACCCTAGTTCTCTTACCTCACAAGTAATCCAGTAATAATTAAGCCATATAACAAATACTGTTAGGCATGATTTCTTTGCTCATATCACATAGCTTAATTTATAGGATGCATTCTATTGTCACAATTATGTTCATAATCATCCAGTAATAAATACTACCTTAGCATGATAAACTATATATCATTTAACACCGTATTATACCATATAATATGCAGTGATTTATAATAGAGTCATATGCATAAACATAGGCATAGATAGGTACATATAATAGATTAAGAATTTAGCATGTGACTCCGAGGAATAGTAATATTACTAAAGATAGATGCTGTAGTGTAAATTTTATACTCATAATTTATAGGTTCAAAATGAATGTGTAACATTAAAGTGCCACATACTCAAACATATTGCAATCTCCACTTTAATATCCATTTCTTTCATGCAAGTGACAATGCTTATGCAAAGTAGTTTCTAAACTACCAGGTTCCATTATCTTCTAGTTCAATAGAATGATTTCCTTTATCTTGTATTAACCCTACTTATTTTAACAAAGTGGATAAAGGGAATTGACAATAGTATCCAAAGGCATAAATGATACGATAGTACCCGAAGGCACCAAGACTTACTCGAAGGTATAGGTTACCTGAAGGTACAAAAAGTTACCTAAAGGTATAGGTCACCCGAAGGTACCAAGAGTTACCCGAAGGTATAAGTCACCTGAAGGCACCGAGTTACCCAAAGGTATAGGTCACCCAAAGGCACCAGGGGTTACTTGAAGGCACCAAGAGTTATCAAAAGATATAGGTCACCTGAAGGCACCAGGAGTTACCTAAAGGTATAGGTTACCCGAAGGCACCACATTAATACTTTACTTTGTTTTTCAATCAAGTGATTATCACTATGTATCAATAACTTAGTGTAATGCAATACTTACTCAATATTTAATATTTTGAGAATCAGGTGCTATTATTAATTATAGAGCATGAAGAGTCAATAGCTATAATCAAATTCATGGGCATATATATATGTACACATAGCATATGACTTAGTTGATATGTTCATTAAGTTTCTTAATAGTCAGTGCAAGCATAGTCATCTATTTGCATATTGTCATTTATTTATATATATATACCACAGGTCCATAAAATAGCGTGCAAACACATATTCACTTCAGAAGGACGTACCTTTACGGTCCATCATAACCATATTTCCAACTTCATTATATTCAGTTTAATCATCACACATTCCAATTCAGCCAATATATCAGACACATGTATTCAGTGCATTACATTTGAAGAAGAAGGTTTAAATATGGGATCAATATATATCTATACCATTTCATATTGTCTTAGCATTTACACATGCATATAGCTTCATTATAGAAATCACATATCTAGATGCAAAATCTTACAACACTCATATACAAAGTAAGCATATATATAAGCATATCATTTAACCATCAGTTCTCTCATGATACCATAAGAGCGTATACATACCACTATATCTAATCCATTTATAAGAGTGATATTGATTATAGTTCTTCAAGTACAAAATGAGGATTTATGAAGAAAGGCAATTATTTCTCAGTATTTCTCAATCCATCATACTTTAAGGCATTTTCATTCTTTACATATTTATATCATATTTTTACTAATAACTTGCTACTATACTAATTACACTTTCATTTGATTTATATTATAACCCGTCATTATCTTTTATAGTCTATTATATCACAATGATCAATAATTTTTTTACACACTAGTTGTTTAATAGGAATTTGCTCAATACAATGAAAAAGTGAATTCTTATTATATAACATGTACAACTTTGTTCATCTTTACATTTTACTCACTATAATTCCTTATGGTTTTATGCCAACATGGTTTTTTGTCAACATGTAAAATGCTTGAATAATTAAGAAACCATTTTGATTCTAGTACGCGAAAACTCTTTTAAAAGAAGGTTAATATGCTTAAAATCGGATTAGATTAATAATACAATAAAAGTAGCTAGATAGGGTATGCCGTGACAAACCACTCGACTGAGTGGCCAGTCCACTCGACAAAGTAGCCAAGTCACTTGACCGAGTGATGGCCTTCAGCCTAGAATGCCTAAAAATAAAAATTTTGATAAGTATAACACCAATATTAAATCATAATCCATCGTAAATCATCACTATCAATTCCAAACAATGATCCTATATAAATCTATCCATTGATTTATCTTCAAAAACCATTAGCCAAACATTAAATTTTTATTCCATTCAATCACAACTTATTTCATAAATTTCAGGTGAAATTCAACTATAATTAATAAATCAAGCCCACTATCAGTTAATAGCTTTAAAATCTATTAACAACTCTTTCATGCCTTTAAGATATAATAATAATTTCCCTACTCTTATCAATAACTCATTCTACTATTATAACAAAACCAAGTCGATAACTCAAGTAGACAAATCTATAATCTAAGGAATTATAGGGTTTGTTCTTCCTTTATTACTAGAATCTTTTTATTCTACATATCCTTTGGTCTTAATTCATCCTCTTTAACCCATTAAGACTCAAACTAAACATATATAAGGGATTTACTAATTACTCATCTATAAAACCAACTTTAGTTCTTTAACCTCATCAAGGAAGACACACACACAAGAATAGAATAAGGTTCCTATAACAACTGATATGAATAATTTAGTAAGCCTAGTTCCTATACCTGGTGTTATGGCTTCAAACCTTATTTTATAACTCTTGATCCATCTTTTAAATGTTATGTTAATTCTTCCTTCCCTCACACACAATTGTAACAAAAATGATTTCCTTAATCCCCCATATATAAAAATTAAATCAAGGAAAGAAAAGAAGAAGGATTGCAAGAGAGGAGGATCATTAACTTTAAGAGACTAACTCATCAAACCCTAAGCTATGCACATCTCCATCTAAAACCAGAGAGAAAGAGAGAGAGAGAGAAAAAGAAGGAAGAGATTGCATCTTCCTTTCTCCTTGTGCCGATCTCCACTTCTTAAATACCAATAAGTTCATTCTCTAAAAAGCTATAAAAGGGAGTTAGTGAGGTAAATATCTCCTTAGGTGAATTTCCAAAATTACCCTTATTCAATTTAACCCCATTAACATATAATTCTTACTATTTAACCTCCAAACTTCTAATTTACTTCAATTACATCCATCCTTTGAAATTTAACTATACCCTATTACACATATGTACAATTACCAATATATTCCTCATAGGACTTAACTTCAGTAATGAAAAATAATCTCATTTCACCTTATTTTACCATAATTCTCATTAATATTCCATAATTCGATTAGGGCCAAGGTTGGAGCCTTACAACTCTATCAATGTATTTGAGCACGGCCATGCATTTCTCAATCCTTCTTATCAAAGGGCCTAATAGACATCTTTCTCATAAGAGAGGGATAGATTTTAGCTTGATTATTCACTATCCTCTACATAATTCTCATCATGTCCAATCATAACCTTTATTAATATTCAATTAAAGATAATGTTTAATTATATCAAAAAATAATGTTCCTTATGTAGGATACTATGATAATATCAGGTCTAAGGATCGATAACATAACTATTATAAGATCTCTAATGCCATTAGCCCATATAGTATATCATAACAGGTCTATCCAGTACTTTGTTCTCTAATCAGTACATGCAAGTTTGATTTATATTACCATATATAATCATCCCATGATTATCAATCAAACTTATACTAGTTTTATTTATCATTATTCTTTTAATGATAAATAACTAGAGATAGTCAAAATCACATTAAATTTTTATTTACAAACATCATTATATTGTAACATGTCAAAAATATAATAACATGAAGCAAACCCAATCTTATAAAATGAAATGTGACATTACATAAGGAACCAAATATATAGCCTAAGGTATAACCCGTAATAATCTCCCACTTGCACTAGGCCTAATCACAGAAATGTTTAATACCCATAGACCTAGCATGATTATAATGTTTGGCTTATGGGAGAGCCTTTGTAAGTGGATCACCAATGTTGTCATTTGTTGGTACTCTATGTATTTTGACATATCCTCTTTCAATGATTTCACAAATTAGATGAAAGTGCCCGAGTATATGTTTGGATCCTTGATGGGATCTAGGCTTTTTAGCCTATTTTATAGCACCATTATTATCATAATAAAGGTCTATAGGATTTATGATACTAGGAACTACTCTCTACTTAACAATAAATTTTTTAATCCATACTGCATTTGATGCTGCTATACACTCAGCTTATATTATATAATCAATGATAGTACTTTGTTTAGAACTTTTCCAATTAACATAAGCTCCATTTAATAAAAATACATATCTAGACTTCAATCTATAGTCATCTTTTTCAGATTAGAATCTAGCATCTATGTAACCATTTACTACTAGCTCATCTTCCAATCCTCCATACATTAAGAATACATCCTTAGTTCTTCTTAAACGCTTAAAGATATTCTTAACAGCTATCTAGTAACTTTCACTAGGATATGACTGGTATTTTCTTGTCATGCTCAATGCATATAAAATGTTCGATCTAGTACATAAAATGGCATACATGATAGATCCTAAGGATGCGGTATAAGGACTCATACTCATGTGGTCTCAGTCATTAGATGTCATAGGACATTGAGTCTTGCTAAAATTAATGCCATGAGATACTGGCAAAAATCGTCTTTTAGAATTTTTCATGATGAACTTATTAAGCACCTTATCTATATAAGTACTTTGACTTAGACCAATCATTCTTTTAGATCTATCCCTATAGATCTTAATCCCAAGGATATAAGTAGCTTTGCCTAGATCTTTCATTGAAAATGATTTTCCTAACCAATCTTTGGTCTTTTGCAATGTAGGGATATCATTCCCAATGAGTAATATGTCATCGACATACAAGATGAGAAACATTACTGCACTCCCACTAATCTTTTTGTGCACACAATGTTCATCTTCATTTTTGATAAATCCAAACTTTTTGATTGTTTCATCAAAATGAAGATTCCAGCTTCAAGAAGCTTGTTTTGATCCTAAAATGGATATTTGCAGCTTGCATACCTTTTTGGAATTCTTCGGATGAAAAAAACCTTTAGGTTGTGTCATATACACATCTTTAAGTAAGCTTCCATTAAGAAATGGTATTTTGACATCCATTTTCCATATCTCATAGTCATAATATGAAACAATGGCAATTAGAATTCTTATTGATTTAAGAATTACAACTAGTGAAAAGGTTTCATCACAGTCACTACCATGAGTTTGCTTGAAACCTTTTGCAACAAGTCTTGCCTTAAAGGTATGTACTTTACCATTCATTTTATTTTTTTTTGAAAACCCATTTTCACCTAATGGTTTTAATTCATTCAGGTGGATCAATCAGGTTCCAAACTTGATTGTCATACATGGATTACATTTCAAATTTCAAGGCCTTTAGCCATTTATTAGAGTCTAGACTTGATAAAGCAACTTGATAGGTAGTAGGCTTATCTTGATCCATGAGCATTACTTCACAACTATTTATCATGAGAAATCTATATCTTTTGGGTTGATGTTGTGTCCTATTAGATATGTGCAATTCTTGTGTAACTTGTACATGTTTCATAACGATTTGTGAAACTTGTTAAGTTTCTATTGATGGTCCTATGCCACCTTATAGTTCTCGAACTTCTTCAAGTTTTATTTTACTCCTATTTGTTCTTTTAGAAATAAATTCTTTTTTTAGAAAGACAACATTTTGAGCAATAAACACTTTATTCTCAGAGGGATTATAGAAATAATATCCTTTAGTTTTTTTAGGATATCCCATAAAAAGGCATTTATCAGATTTTGGTGCTAATTTATCAAAGACTTATCGTTTGACATAAACCTCTTAGCCCCAAATCTTTAAAAAAGATAGACTATGTAACATCCTAATCCTCAAGACATATAGAACCACCAATACAAATATTAATCCTATGATAAATAGATAAATAATAATAATAATAATATAGGCCATAGCTTTACTAATCATTTTGTGAACAAGTCTTTTTCTTATATTTCTAGTAGTATATAGTCCTCATACATCATGAACTATGATATTAAAAGCCTTAAGAGTTTAATAGCATATAACCTCAGTTTAATACCTTCCATTGCACATGTTACAAAGCTATACATTTAACATTTAATCATAAACATAATAAAAGTAACATGCAATTAGCTTAGGAAAATAAGGATTGAGTAACTTTGCAATCAATCCTTCCATTATTAAACCATCGAAGTTATAGTTAAGCATGATTCTTCATACATATTGTATAGTTTTGCAATATAGAAAGAATTTTGAAATCACACTCATGTTCATAGTCACGTTGTCATACATAAAATCATATAATGGCAAACTATATGTCACATAACATCATCTTGAACCATATACTATACATGAATATGTAATAGAGTCTTATGTATATACTCATACGTATGTGGACATATATTAGATTAAGAAATCAGCATATGACTCCAAGAAACAATATAACTACTAAAAATGAATCCTTAGTGCACAAATGCATACTCAAAATTTATAAGTCCAAAATGTTTATGCAACATCAAAGCATCATATACTCAATAGTATTATAATCTCCACTTATTATTCATTTTTAATATGCAAAAGAATAATACCATGAACATTAGTTTCAAACTATCAAGTTTTAGTTTATTTCAGTTCCATAAAATGACTTATTTTCATCTTACATTAAACTTGCTTATTCTAAAGAAGTGGATAACATGCTAATTAATATGTACCCAAAGGTACTAGAACATACTCGAAGGTATGACAATCATACCTGAAGGAACCAGAACATATCCAAAGATATGAAATCAGAACATATATGAAGATACCATAACATAACAGAAGGTATGAAATCAGAAGACCTATCAAACAATACAATAGACCGTTTAGAGAACCCAAATGGGGTAGGCTATAATCCAAATAGGTTTTTTATGATCCAAATGGGATCCTCTCAATACAATAGCAGCTGCAAATACCTTATAGGCATGCCTATTAATCCATAACCCAGACATAGATGCAGGCAAGAAACCCTTTACAATAATGATCGATACTTTGCTTTTTATTTACTCACATATTTATTACCATATAACGATACATGTAGTGTCATGAAACACTTGTCCAATAATCAATATTCCATAAACCTGATGCAATACACATCATTAAGTAAGTTGTCATGAGGTAGCAATATGATTTTTAATCCACAGGTTGACACTGCTTATACTAGTCATGACAGTTCATGCATTATCACATTGTATTCATGGAAATGAAA